>BQNB010033843.1:34774-52015 GCA_026074375.1 Tanacetum coccineum
TTTGTCCATCTGTCTCGTGATGATATGCCATACTCATGTCTAATTGAGTACCCAAAGCATTCTGAATTGACTGCCAAAATGTGGATGTGAAATGACTGTCACGATCCGATATGATGGATATCGGTACTTCATGTCGTGAGACTATCTCCTTTATATACAATCTTGTAAGGGTTTCCATACTATCTGTCGCTTTGATGGGGATAAAATGTGTTGATTTGGTAAGGCGGTCTACAATGACCCAAATTGTGTCATGTCCACTTGATGTTTTGGGTAGTTTTGTAACAAAGTCCATTGTTATTCTTTCCCATTTCCATGTAGGAATCTTTGGTTGTATCAGTAAGCCAGATGGCTTCTGACATTCCGCTTTAACTCTAGTGCATGTCAAACACTTGCCAACATATTCAGCGATGATCGCCTTCATGTTAGGCCACCAATAGAGTTTCTTTAGATCTTGATACATCTTGTTAGAACCTAGGTGGATGGAATAATTTGATTTATGGGATTCATGCATGATTAAGTTTCTTAAACTACCAAAGAATGGTAACCAACTTCGATTCTTAATACATCGGGTTCCATCAGGACGTACTTCAAATTCTTTGTCCATTCCTCGTAAGTTCTCAGCTTCGATGTTCTCTTCTTTGATCCCCTCAATTTGGGCTTCGAGGATTTGTGATGGTAATTTTGGGTGAAGGGTCATAACTAATGATCTAACTCGGAGTGGTTTGATTCGTTCCTTTTGGCTTAAGGCATCTGCTATGACATTTACCTTTCCAGGATGGTAGCGAATCTCATAATCGTAATTTGTGAGCAATTATAACCAACGGCGTTGTTTCATGTTCAACTCTTTATGATCAAGGATATGCAAAAGACTTTTATGATCAGTGAACACAGCACTTCGTGAGGCTTGGGTTGTCGTGATGCATATGCAATAACTTTTTCTCTCTGCATTAACACCGCTCCCAGACCTTGATATGATGCATCACAGTAAAGGACAAAGTCATCGTTTCCTTCTGGTAATGCTAAGATTGGAGCTTCACATAATTTTTGTTTTAGCAGTTGGATGGCTGACTCTTGGTTTTTTTCCCCAGATATACTTCTTGTTTTTCTGGGTTAATTCAGTTAAAGACTTTACAATCTTCGAAAAATCTTTGATAAATCTCTGATAGTAGCCGACAAGTCCTAAGAATTAGCGTATTTTTGTAGGTGTAGTAGGAGATTCCCAATTCTTAAATGATTCAATCTTGGCGGGGTCAACGTGAACTTCACTTGATGTCGATCCTGTGCCTAGAGAAATTACACTATAACTGAATCCAGAAAATAACATTTGGAGAACTTGGCGCATGTGAGTGGTGGGCGCACCCTTTTTTAAGTAATTCAAAATTATGACTCAAGTGATTTACATGTTTTCCTTCGTTACGGGAGAGATGAGATATCATTGATGAACACTGTATCACACAATTTATTCCAAGTATAGTTTGCACCACTCCGGTTCATGATGTTTCCATGAATACTGCAGGTCGCGTTAGTTAAACCAAACTGGCTTCACTTGGAATGCCGTAATGTCCATTCAACATGTTCTGGATAAGCATTTTGGGAATATCTTCATCCCTGACTTCTCCTGCTTGATGATAGCCTGAATTCTTAAGTCAATCATTTCGTAGTAAACACTCGAACTTGAATAAATCATCGATCCTGGGTTACGATGGGTAAGGTTCTTTTCGGTGGTTTTATTTCCAACTCCAAATATTCGGATACACATTCTTAAAATCTTCAATTAAAAAGAAAGAGGATCAATTCTAAGTGATTCAAAATAGTCTCGATTTGTTTCTCATGGCGTGCGTAAGACGTGTCTGGAGCCGACCATGATAATTCTCTCCAATCTCAAATACTTGAGGCGGTCGCCTAGAAGGTATTAGTAGAGGTATATTGTTAGGAAACGAGACTCGTTTCTGAGGTGGTAAAATCCTCTTCAGGGAAGAATGAAAGCTTGCGGATTAACATTGGTTGATAATGGTAAACTCGAGTGAGGAAAAATAGTTGGTGGAGCAATAGGAGATCTGTAGTGGCTAGAATTAGGTGATTCTATTATTAGTATATGATACGCTTGCATGGACCTTCTCATATTTTGGATCTTTGTTAAATTGTTAAGATGGATAATTGGTAAGCCAATAAGATACTTACTAATTCATCTGAAGCATCAGAAGAGGTGTTTCCCGAGGTGAGGTTGGGAAATAGTACGATGAAGCCGGGATATGTCTGGAGCAGTTATGTAGAGAAAAAAAGCATCCTCAACAATCATATTTAGGATGGGCGATAATAGGGTGGGTGCAATACAGACATAACTGTAGTAACAACCCAGTGTAAATAACATAAGTTAGTTATATAATAATCCTAATAGTTATGTATTCAAATTTACATACGATTCTGGAAAATGCACGTGGTGATATCATTAAATAAACTGTCATACTTTACTATCATTTATCAACGTAATTTACCTACTTTTATACTTATTTTTTGCAGAAATTGTACTTAATTGCTTAAAGTTTATTATTGCAGTAATTATGGAGTCTTTGTGATAGAGGAAGCAAAACGGCGCAATCTCTAGAGCTTAAACTGAGTGGAATCATTTGAAGTATTTTCTATTTTCTGCACACTATACGCCGTATCCTGTTATTCGAAAGTACGGTGTACTCAGCGGCCAGCTCAGCACAAGTAACGCGTATTGATCAATTCCGATCCAGGTATCCTCTACTCAACATTAAGCCGTATGCACAGCTGTAATCAATTCAAGGATACGTATTTAATATGATTGATGGTAATTAATCTTTATTGATTTGATCTTATCGCGGACTCTACTGAGAAATTAAACCCTATACGCGTATCCACTAATCCACCATACATGCAAATTACTACCTCCGCGTAATCGTCGTAATTTCAGACACTATAAATTTTACAAGACTCAAAATGAGTTTTAGTGTGTCATTATCAAATTCTCTGTATAGTCATACACTAAAGTCGTATTTCTCAAGCTATGAATGAGCAAGCCAAGGTTCGAGACAATACTCCTTAATGCAAATCAGATAAGACATCGTTGTATTCTTAACTTTCTTAATCATTCGCATTTTTAATTGTTTATCACAGTTTTGTAAATAATTGTGAAAATGAATTATGGGTTAATTTACCTTGACGGTATATTAGCCATGTTAATAAAGATTATAAAGTTTAGGTTTGTTTTAATCCGGACTTTTGCTTATTTATCGTTGTTCTGTTGTCGTAATTATGTTTATCGCTCGTATACTTGTTTATTGTTGCTTGTACAGCGAGACCTATCATTCAACCGGGTCTTGGGAGACCTAAACCAGTAACCTAGATGCCGGGTGGCTCTCCATGTTGTGTTTTATATGCCCGACCCGTGAGCTCTAGGATCACAATGACACTTTATCATTACTCTCTTGATTCATGAGCTTTGGTTGAACCGGCAGGTGAACCGATAATTGTTAAACAAGTATTGTTTCATTTATTAATTGTATTGTTTCTTGGTGGGGATACCGGTCGCTTTAATGACAATCAAGTAATAAGTGGCGTAGTAAGTTCCCGACTGGCTAGGGTTTAATGGATCACAATGCATTATTCCCCATATGGTAGATTAAATTAAATATAGGATGTTTTATGCGGATGCGATTATTCATGGACATGGATTGTTCGTGCTCTCAGGGTCTTAGGAAAGAAAGTACACCTACGTCTTAAGAATTGATATGCCTGCCTCGAGAATAAGCTAGCATCTGCACTAAGTTAATATAACCAACAGTTGATATCAGATTTAACAGGGTTATACTGTTTTCTTATTATTTGGCTCGTTCTGCTTTTTTGTTGGTGTTTATTTGCTTTTAGTGTTGTAATGTTTTAGAATTGATATTAGTCACCATAAAAACGCTGTGCCAAGGTCTCTCAGGCTGAAAACCCCTTTTACCATCTAGGTAAATATGTATAACATAGGTTTTATAAGACCAGTAATTTTGACTAATCTAGATATAAATATAAAACTACATGATAGGAATATTAGGTTAACTCTCACTCGTGAGTGTCGTCTACTGCCTACTTTACCGCGATTGCAACCATCTTAACAGGGTACTTTGCTCCGTTTAAATGTGTTGTCTTTTAGGTTTGTCGGCTAAAGATAAATGTAAATAACCCGATAATCTCTAATATAATAACACCTATATCAAGGAACATCAAGGTTTTTGGCGCAGTTGCCGAGGCAGTGATTAGTTTAATCTTTATTCTTTTTAGTATTTCTAACCTCTTATAGACTTGTTTAGTGTGAGTTTATCTAACTCTGATTTAATCTAGCTACTTGTCTTATATTTAGTTTTGGACTTTAATTTACTTTGCATTTAATTATGTTTTATATTGTATTATGTTTTGACTGATCACTTGATACGGCGTATCCACCAGTTGGATACGGCGTATCTAACTTTTTACTCAGGACAGCGTGTTGTTTTTACTATCTAAACAGCGTATTTGTTCTTCCAATCATACGGCGTATTCGGTGAACTCAATACGGTGTACTGCTGTTCAACAGACTCATATAACGTATTACTGATCAATAGAATACGGCGTATTTGTTATCTGATACAGTACCAGTTTTTCGTAATCGGTTTTCTGTTTGTTTCTATGTGTTCTCTCCCCTGAGGGCGCACCCTACTGATCATTTTATTCCTGTTCTTAGGTTAAGGATAAAGAAGATATAATGGTCTGGATCGATCAAAGAAAGAAGCTTATTTTGCTATACTAGTGAAAGCATCATTCTCAAATTATAATCAATGGGAAAACATGATCAGGAAGAATTCATTGAAAAATCGAAAGGAACATTCTTGTGAAAATTTGTCGGCATTCGCTTTTCACGGGAATGTTGCGTTGAAGATGTGTTTATATACACTATTAAACTCGTTTCCTTCGAAGTAGTGGAGCCACTCAAAATAAGGTGGCTTTGTCATGATTCTAACCGATTGAGACTTAGTGTTCTTCCCTATCTTACTTCAAGGTGCCGCTCAAAGAATTTTGGTTTACAATTGATTGTATCGGCTACTATATCTACTTGGGTATGATCTTATTGAAAATTTTGTTAATAAAAGTTCTACATATCTTTGCGAAAACATGACGAATTGTAGTGGAAACTAGAACGATGATAATGACCCTGATGTTGTAATTGACATAACATTCCTGAAATAAATTTTATGTTGACTTGTTCAATTCGGATTCTCCCTTGTGACATTTGTCTTTGAATGATTCAACCATCCTCATCATATTAACATGATCTTTCATTTACGATATTTAAGGGTTTCAAAACGTAGAGGAATACTGCGCAAGACTTGTATATATAAAATCCACAACGGTAACGAAGTTACTATGGTCAGAGACACCGGTGGGGTCACCTATCAGCTATGTGATCATATATGCGAACCATATTGCTTTAAAAACGGAAAGACTAAATGGTTCTACATGTAGATCGGATATTGTAGGTTTCGTGTGTATGGTGAGGGAACTCTTGGAATGTTCAAATCGGAAGCATGAGTACTTCCATGATCACAAGTGTAGACGAAACTTATGGGATGGAAAAAATGAATGGATGAAACCTTAACACTTGAGACTGAGGTCGAGAATCTCAATGGGGGGAGATTGAAAGCTCCTGTGTAATGAAAAATTATAATTTGGTTGAAAAACAGTTTTGACAACTTCAACGAACTTGATCATAATGTTGGTAAAACTTCCAAGAATCGTTGTTGGAGGTGAATTACTAATGAAATCGCCCCATTTACCAGCGGAAATGACTTTTCGAGCGAGGGCGATGCAAATATGAATGTACTTGTAGTGGACGCCTAGGTCCTTATTCTCAGTATCAACCAAAGTATTAGAGCAAGCAGCCTTCGTGATATTACTCGAGAAATCAAGGATATGATGAAACATATGGGGTACGAGGACTCCTGAACAATATGTCTGTTTTGTATTTTTTTTTATTTTATTAAAGATCAGGTGAGTCTAGATGTGAAATACTCATTCAGTGGATATTCGTAAGGAATATATTACACAATTCAAAGAGTACCCGGTCAACACTCAAACCATTCGCAAAGGAAAGACCTCGCTCGCTTATCGAGAACTATTACGACTTATCTTTCTAATTGAATGGTATGGGTTGTGACGGACACAAATATGAATGAGACAAGAATCAAAGGGAAAAGGTCGAACTTACAAGACGGGTTGAACCATAAGTGATCCTCGGGAGACAACCCCGGTCTAGGTTTTGAACTGTTATCGAATTTTTTAAATTGTTTGAATTTTTTAATTTATTTATTGAAGTTCATGTCGCAACCAAGACATAACATTCGGTCACGTACTCGACCCTCTGGATACGGCTTATGCATGTGTGGACATTTATCTGTTTTTACTTTTAGTATTTAAATTCAGTATTTAATTGTTTTAAAAGGTTTACATACGGAGAATCATAGGGTTTTGGATACGGCGTTATTGGGAACACACTGTTAAAATGTTGTGTTTATTGTTTGCTTATTTGGTAGGTTAGCGAATGCATGAATTGTGCACGAACGTATTCTATACTTTTCTGCAGAGATACCATTGCTGTAAATGAATAAAAACGACTGTAATGTTATAATATTAAATACCTCGTGTTGACCTCTCTTGGGCATTCTAAAGCCTCGTCAACACTCTTCTGTGCTCAAACATCTTAAAATGGATAAAACCATCCTGCTAGCAAAACTATAAGGGAAGTTTCCTCGTTCTTAATTCTTGTTCCTCCATATTTTTAATGTTTGTCTATTCACAGAAGGAGTTGTTTCATTTAAGTGGGGGGGTGGAGAATTAGAAGTATTAGTCCTCATTTTCATAAATATATGCTAACATGCTCTAAAAATTGGTATTCAAATTTTAAAAAATTTGCATAACTTTTTATGAAAATATCATTAGTTACATTACCCTAGCTGCACTATAACCCTTAATGTCTATTCGTGGGAATTAAGCATTACCCCGTTTCCAATGTGCTTACTACAAATTCCACCAAATTAGAATGCATGAGTGTTGTCGGTGATGTAGTCAGGGCTTTTAGAACTTTGCCTTCGGTATACATCACTTCGAGACCTTATATTATGAGTATATGGATTTAGATGAAGTAACATGCTTGAACTGGTATAATTTCTAGGATTTTAAACCAAAATGCCTTACTTGTCGTTATTATATCTAAATACTCTGGTTAGTTAATTCCGTGTAACCCTTTTGCTTACTCTCTTTTTTAGTGTAAAGATATGCATAGAAACAACCTGCTGAGCCTTTCCTTTCTTTTTCTACACACCAAATAAAATATGTGTCGTTTCAGCCTTTACTCTTAGCCTACCGTTGTAGATTAAAGGCCCTATTTGATCACAAAATGTTGTTCGATGATTTCGTGTAAAGGTTGTAGTTCATGCGTCATAGTGAAAAAATTTTCTCTATCTTTGTAATGGTCGCTGAGGGGGGATAATTACAACAATGCAATGCGGTATGTTTGTTGCTCGTTGTGTTTTTGCACTTTTCACAATTTACTGTATTATGTTTTGAAGCAGAAAAGTTCAAGAGAAAATTAGTCGGACAAATGAATGATTATGATGACGGTGATATATACGCCAAGATTTATGATTTGATTGTTGATAATATAATATAAAATTATGAATGATGAAATAGGATACGTCCGGTTCATAGAGTTTACACGGGATGAAAATTATTTTGTAAGGATCTCGATTTATTCATTGTTACGCACAAAATCGAACGAAAAATTGTAAAGTACTTGTAATAAAAGTGGCCAATATCAACATCACTTATTATAGTTTAAACGTATGTATAAGTTCGGGATCCTGTAAGGTAGTTGCACTCATTATGGAACGCCAAACTTAGGTTTGTAAGTGTCTTCTATGATCGCCGACGTTTCGTTTGTATATGTTTGAGTCTTTGTCTTGATTGGTAGGGGAGGAAAGTTACAAGCACCGCAGCACATTATTTGGGTTGGCTTTAATCTATTTGTTTATTTATTTTATTTAACAACAATTTTATTCCCTTTCTTGATAACTATCTTTTTGGTGATCTACTCGACTGAGGCTGTGTACAAGGCATGGATGTATCATTTCCATCGATAATGGCCATTGTGGATTCATGTCTCAGCTGCCTTGTTTGATGATGAACCTTCTGTGTGAAAGAGAAGCTCCACACTCCCTATATCATTATTCTTACTTATAAGAGATGATTTATTAAATCCCGACCCTTCTAATTAAATTCCTAATTTACCATTTTTGACTTGTTACCTCCGTAGCTTTGAGGGTGGAGATGTGTATCTTGTCATGGTCTGTGATCGAAGCTAATCACGACTAGCAATATGAGCGTACCACTTAAATGATACCCTAGATTAGTTGAGTTCGTCCTGATGTGATTTCATTTTCCCTATTCTCACGAGAGCTTGGTTTTGTACAGGTGATCTGAACAAAGAAAAGCGCTTAAACGGAAAAATCCTTAACCTCGGTTGGGATACATTTTCATAATCTTTCTAAAGTCTACTTGAGGACAAGTAGGATTCAAGTGAGGGGATATTTGATATCATCAAATAACGTCATATTTTACTATCATTTATCCACGTATTTTCCAAACTTTATTTAATTATTGCAAGTTATTGGTACTTTAATTACTTAATGTTTATTTTTTGCCAGTAATTATGGAGTCACTTGTGAATGAAGAAAGCAAAAGGCGTCAATTCTAGAGCTTTAACGATAATGGACATTTGATGAATTAACTATTTTCTGCACCTTTACGCCGGATCAGCTAATGAAGATACGGCTTATCAGCGCCTGGCTCAGCACTAGAAACGTCGTAATGATCAATTCACCTGATCTCGGCGTATCCACTAAATAACCAATACGCCGTATGCTCAGCTGTTCATCAGTCAAAGATACGCATTTATTATGATTGATGGTAATTATCTATTAATTGATTTGATTTATCAGCGGGCTCTCAAGGAAATAACCCCTATTACGTCGTAATCTCACTTTATCCACTACCGGCGTATCCAGGCGTATTTCAAAACATATTAAACAAGACTCGCAAAAACGAGCTGTTTTAGTGTGCACAATTTCACATTCTCTGTATATGTTATCCTTATAACTAGATAAGTTGAAATTTCTCAAGCCAAGAAGAGCAGCCAAGGTCGAGCACTACTCTTAATTCCATAAAAGACATCGTGTAATTCTTACTTGCTTAATCATTCGATTTTTAATTGTTTGATCACATTTGTAATAATGACAATGATTGATAGGCTATACCCTGGGTGGTATTTAGCCATGTTAATGATGTTTATTAATGTGTTTGGTTTGTTTTTATCCATCTTTGCATTAATTTTATTTCCAAATTTTGTTGTTTAATTATGTTTATCCCCTTATCTTGTTTATGTGTTTGTACATGCGGACCTATCATTCAACTGGGTCTAGGGAGACCTAACCAGTAACCTAGATGTCGGGATGGCTCTCCATGTTGTGTTTTATATTGCCAGGACGCATTAAAGATCACAAATGACCACTTTATCATTTCTCTTGGATTTTGAGCTTAGTTGACCGGCAAGTGATAGATATTTGTGCAACATGTTTTGTTTCATTATATTAATTGTATTGATTTTGGTGGTGAAATACCGGGTGTGTATCAAAACAACATCAAAAGTCCCGATTGGGCTATAGGTATTAACAGGATCCAACTGCTTTAATTCACTCTATAGTTAGATTTTTATTAACTATTGGATTGCTGTATGCGGCTGGAGTTCAAACCGTGCAGGATTGTTCTGTCTAGGTCTTTGGAAGAAGTTACCGCTTAAGTTTAAGATGTGTTATGCGCCGCCTCCTCGCAGATATGCAGCCATTTCTACTAATTAATCATAAACAGCATTTAATTAGATTTAACAGGGTTAATAACATTCTTCTATTTATTTGGCTTGTTCTGCTACTTTTGTCTGTGTTCAGTCTCTAAGGCTGAAACCCCCCTTTTCACTCTAGTAAATATGTATTAGCTTAGGTTTAACTATAATTAGACTAATTAGTTAGAATATAAATATTGATAGATCATTAGGTTAACTCTCAACTATTAGTGTTCGACCATCTTTCCTACTTAACGCGATGCTACATTTTGAATGGGTACCTCTGCCCGTTGTTAAAAGGGGTTCTCTTTAGGTTAGTTGGCTAATACTAAATGTAAATTAACCTGAGTAATAATTATAAATAACACCTATTCAATGACAATATTAAGTGGAACGGAAGATTTTTTTGGATGAAAAAGTTATTACTTGTTTTGGTTCTTAAACCTTGTCTCAATAACGTGGCTCTTGATACAATCTGTAATAACCACGTAATTTGTCATTATAGTAGCAGGTAGCAATAATTTGGGGTATTACTTCATGATATTAAACAGTCATATCATAGAAAATGACTCACATAAGTGAATGTTTTGGAAAACTTTGGTATCTTTCCATTAATAATAATATCAGTAGTTTTACAAAAGAGTCCAAGTAATTGAAATATAAAGTTTGAAGATAACAAGTTTGGACGTCCTCAAGTTCCAATGTCACGCTTATGCTCAGTGTTTGCTCAATTAACGGAGTTAAACACATGCTAAAGAGGGTCAAACATCAACGGTTGAGTGAATAATTTGTATCGAATTCATTTTATCATGGATAAACAGTATTATTGCCCTAAGTGATGTCTTACCAAACATTAACTTGGAAATCACATCAATCGACATTAGTGAGGAACTCAAAAGTCCTAGTAGTAAGGGTAACTTGTCAAAGTTGCCCATTGTTCTCAAATATAGTGTGTTTTGGTTACCCAATGTAAGGGTTTTACTACCAACGGGGAGCTCATTCACCCCAAAGTAGATCTATCCACTATTCACGTGATAACAACCCCAAAAAGTGGGTTGCGTGGCCGTGGAATTGAAGGGTCCGGGCGTGTTTCTTCTAAATGATCAATAAGAAATGTGTTATATAGATCGATACAAAAGTCGTTTAAAAACTGATACGCGTTAGCTTTTTAACAAATTTATTTGTTACATTAATAAGCCGAAAGCTTCACTTGACCGCTTATTCTTAGTACAAAGATTTCTAGCCCCATTCAGTTATTTTGTTGAAAAATAATAATAAAAAATGTAATGCCTTGAACAAATCTTTTATTGCATGTTATCATAATCAATAACCACTATCGTAATCCTTGTACCTCGTGCCTTATGATAACCCTGAAAAACATTGCTTTTAATACAGTCACAAAAATGTTGGTGAATTCATTAGTTTTGATACTATCATATTTTATAGGACTACCTATGGATTCCCATGTTTATGATAATGCTAAACAGATGCAGACACATACTAATGTAATTACGTTGCTCTAAACGTCAGGACACTGGATAGTCTTGCGTGTATGGACATTACAAATTAAAGTGGCCTACATTGCCGTGGTGATGTTCTGACCCGCATTAATCATTTATTTGACATGGTTACGTTGTTTGCCCAAGTGATAGCTAATCACGTGAAAGGTGGTTGTCAAACCCAGTAGATCTATTAATAACTTCGCGCTTTCAATCCCGCAATTGACGAGTTCATGGATTTATATGGGCTCAGATATGGGTTATACGCTTATTAGGCATAACGGTAATCATAACATAAATACTTAACCACTTGTGTCCAATTGTAAAGCATTGCATTGTTTTTTCTCCAAAAAAAATAACACTTTATAAACAAAAAACATGTAAAATGTGGGGCTTGAACTCACCTTAGTGAGCGAATAACAAGAAGCTCAAAGATTAATGCCGCCACGCAAATCATAATATGACAACCTATTTAATTTAAGGTTCGTATCAAGTACTGATTCATTGGGAGGACTCCTCACCATGCAATATGTCTATTTAGCTAATCACCATCTAAATTTTTGATTAGTGAAATCCTGTTTATAAAATTTAAATTACGTTTTTGAAACTTATCTTTGGGTAAATACGTCTAACTTTCACGTTTCTAGGTCTGTTTCTTGCGTTTTCTTATGCCCATATTTTCGTTTAAGACAAGTTATCATATATTTGACTTTTTCTTTATAATTTTTGGCTCCTCTGAATGTAACAGTAACACATTTTTACTGTTCACACAAGAATGAGTTTTTCTTAAGTTTGTTTTTGTTTCGTAAAATCCCGTGTAAACGTCGTATTTTACTTTCGTTATAGCTCGTTTTTAATGTATTCTTTAGAGTACGTTCTCATTATTTAAAGTTATAACATTTTATGTGGTTTACAAAAGTATCAAGGTCCTATCATGAATAGTAACTTTTATAAAATAGTTTTTTATATGTTTTAATTGTCGAATACTTTGTCGCGAAAATTCATAACTCGTTCCAAGCGTCCCCTGCTCTTGCGCTCTCAAAATTAGATGTCTTATCATTTTTGAATCCTATAAAAGCGTGGTGTAAATTCTATGAAAATATACCAAACTTTCTGGTTCATAAAATTTTTTATAAATGGTTTTATAAAAGTTTTTTTTTAAAATTCGTGATATTTATCGTATAACTTGTTTTAACGTAACTTTTTCGTTATTTATCCATTTGATAAGTTTCCTTACTTTTCAGATTCGTCGTGAGTCGTACTTTTTTATAAATACATAGAAATGAGATAGGTAATAAATTCGGATTTTTTGGACGAATGTTGGAGTTAGTTTGTTTAGGTCCATTTTTAACCTTTGTTTCCTTTCTTTTACCATTTTTGTTATTCACAACAAGTCTCTAATCATGTGCGTTATTAATCATATCTTATATTAAGAGTCTCATTGTCCATAGGTTATCCTTCATTCCTTCAAAGTCCTCATGTGTCCAAGTTGTATAAGTCTTTCATATTACTTATAAAACATAACTTTCTTATTTACCATAAATCACTAGTTTTACATATGACTATTTTTATATAATAACCATTAGTATACAAGTCTTCTCATCTTGTTATAACCTTATTTTAATGATCATATAACATTAATATAAGTCCATAATTAACCTTAACATGTCATTTGTATTTCTTTTACTAGAAACATATTAAGAAACTTTTATAAACCCTAATTAACACATGATCATTTTTACACCAAAACAACATGGTACATACTTTTCTCATCCTTTTTAGCATGATATAAGTAACATCACAACATATATAAAAGTATACAAAATGATCATTTCAAGTAAAAACTTCATTTTCATGATAAAATCCTAAATGGTGATTTAAGCTAAAATAGAACTTAACATATGCATAAAAATGAATATTGTAAGAACATGAAGGGTTCTAGTTGACCTTATGATGTATGATGATGATGATAATCAAGTGCTAAACCCTTGTTTAGACTTAAAATCGAAGCTTGCACCAAAGAAAAACCTTGTTTTCTTAAATAAACCCTAGCTTCCTTTTACTTGATAATCACTTGAATATGGTTAGCCAATGCTTGGGATCACCTTAGAATATCTTAGGATGGATGTGTGTAGGAGTGTATGGGTTGTAGAAAAATTGATATGGATTTTGGTGGTGGTGGTTTGTATGCCGTAGCATATAGATGAGAAAGAGGGAGAGGTTTTGTTGATTTTGCTAAGTGTTAAGTGTTATCTATGTGTTCTTTACTTGCATGTATGTAATATGTATATAAGAAAGGTGGTCAAAGATGTAATAGAAGTCTTGGGACAAAAAGGGAGGGTCTTAAGGAAAGACCATGGTCAAAGTGAGACATAACATGACTAGGTTTAAATGAGGAAGTGTTGTACAAGACCAAGTGGTGAATTTTTTTCTTATTTCTTTGTATCAATTGCCATAAATTCGGCCTATAAGGGATATACATGATATATTTGAGTTAATTTTATGTATTGGGTATAAAAGTGGGTATTTGTTGAAGCGTAGAAAAGTTTTGGTGGTTCCGGGTATGCCTAAACGCATTTTATTGCGAAACGTAATCACTTTACGCAACCAATAAAAATAAAATGAACAAAGTTAATAATTATCCTCAAAATAATTACTTAACCTTTGCTTGATGTAAACATTTAATTATTTGATGCCCGTTTACATTGAACGCTAATTTTTAACTTACGCGATTTAAACTTAATTCATGAAATCACAAGCAAACGCGTACAACACTAAAAATAAATAGCAGATTTATCGACGTCGTCAATGACTTGAAAACACGGGGTGTTATACTAGTGGTAGAGCTAGTTGTTAGTAGTAGTATTAGTGTAAATCAAGTTCCCCGTTATGGGTCGATTGTAACCGAGTATGATGCTTTTATATATGATATGAAAAGCTTATTATGATTCTCTCGCATGTTCGTCTTTCATTGTTATTTAATCATTTTGGCAAAATGTGTTTTACTGTATTTTTATCTTATAAATCTTATCTACCGTTCATAATAACTATATCTCGTATCGAGCCTCACCGTGTACTATGTCTTGAATTTAGATCATGACTATCACTCGCTCTGGTATGACCCAGAAGGCAATTAAAGAACTCATTAACCAACGAGTGGCGAAGGCGTTGGCTATCTATGAGGCAAACCGTGTTGCTGAACTGGTTAAGGAAAATCAAAGCCAGAATGGAGATGATGGTGAAAACGGAAATGGCGGGGGAAATGGAGACGGAAACAGTAGGGGAAATAGAAACAGAAATAGAGGAGGCAATGGGAATGGAAATCCCAATAGGAATGATAGAGGTGCTATGCATGTCGCCCGTGAGTGTACTTACCATGATTTTGTAAAGTGTCAACCACTCAACTTTAAAGGAACTAAAGGAGTTTTCGGGTTGACCGGGTGGTTTGAGAAGATGGAGACACTGTTTCACATCAGTAATTGTCTAGAGAGGTACCAAGTTAAGTATGCTACGTACACCCTATTGAACAGAGCATTGACTTGGTGGAATGCATACAAGAGAACCATTGGAGCAGATGCTGCATTTTCCATGTCATGGAGAGAGCTTATGAAGCTGATGACTGAGGTGTATTGCCCAAGAAATGAAATTTAGAAAATGGAATCTGAGCTGTGGAACTTGACCTTAAAGAACAATGATTTGGCTGCTTATACCCAGAGATTTCAAGAGCTTACTATGTTGTGCACTAAGATGGTCCCCGGGGAGGATGATCGGGTTGAGAAATTCATTGGAGGTCTCTCTAATAACATCCAAGGGAATGTAATTGTTGCTGAGCCCACAAGACTACAAGATGTTGTTTGTATTGCTAACAACTTAATGGATCAAAAGTTGAAGGGTTTTGCTGTGAGAAATGCTGAGAACAAGAGAAGGTTGGATAACAACCATAGAGACAACCGTGGGCAACAACCACCAGTTTAAAGGAAGGCAGAATGTAGAGACAAATTGATGGCAAGAGGCCTACACTGCTGGTCACAATGAGAAAAGGGGATATGCTGGGCCTTTGCTATACTGCAACAAATATAAGCTATATCATGAGGGGCACTGCACTGTGAGATGTAGTAACTGTAAGAAAGTTGGACACATGGCAAGGGATTGTAAAGCCGCAATTTCTACAACTGCTCAAGGAGCCCCAAAGCCGAACCAGAAGGTTGTTACTTGTTATGATTGTGGAAGGCAGGGACACTATAAGAGTGACTGCCCAAAGCTGAAGAATTAGAATCTTAGGAAAAAGACGGGAAACAAGACAAATAAAGCTAGAAGGAAGGCATATGTGATGGGAGGAGGAGAAGCTAACCCTGATTCTAACGTCGTTACGGGTATGTTTCTTCTCAACAATCACTATGCTTCTATGTTATTTGATTCGGGTACCGATAGGAGTTTTGTGTCGACTACCTTTAGTGCTCTACTTGACGTCGTCCTATCTATACTAGACGTTAGCTATGCTGTTGAATTAGCTGATGAGAGAATTTCAGAAACAAATATTGTGCTTAGAGGCTGTACGTTAGGATTGTTAGGTCACCCATTCAATATTGACCTAATGCCCGTAGAACTTGGTAGTTTTTGATATGTTCATTCATCGGCATGTGGAATGGTTTAGCTGAATCATCATGCCGATGAACGTTATGATGAAACAGATCATTCGTATTCCCCTCTGAGATGAAGTCTGATAGTTCTAAGTGATAGAGTGAAAGAAAGAAGTCAAAGTTGAGCATTATATCGTGCACTAAAACTCAGAAATATATCAAGAAGGTTGCCAAATTTTTCTGGCACAAGTTACGAAAAAGGAAACCGAAGACAAGTTAGAGGACAAGCGACTTAAGGACGTGTCGGTTGTACGGGACTTTCCAGAAGACTTTCTTGGATTACGACCGACGCGACAAGTTGAATTCCAAATCGACTTAGTCCCTGGTACTGCACCGGTAGCACGAGCCCCGTATAGATTAGCACCGTCAGAACTGCAAGAACTGTCTACTCAACTGCAAGAACTTTATGACAAGGGATTTATACGACCAAGTTCCTTACCCTAGGGAGCTCCAGTTCTATTTGTCAAAAAGAAAGATGGATCTTTTCGGATGTGTATCGACTACCCTGAACTAAACAAACTTACTATAAAGAACCGATGCCCACTTCTGAGAATCGATGACTTTTTTGATCAGTTGCAAGGGTCAAGAGTCTACTCTAAGATTGACCTGAGATTTGGTTATCACTAACTCAGAGTTCAGGAGGAAGACATTCCAAAGACAGCGTTTAAAACACGCTACGGTCACTATGATTTCCAAGTGATGCCGTTTGGACTGACCAACGCACCAGCGGTATTCATGGATCTGATGAACCGGGTGTGCAAGCCAAGAATAAAAAGGAACATGAAGAGCACCTTAAGTTAATTTTGAGATTACTTAAGAAGGAAGAATTGTATGCCAAGTTTTCAAAGTGTGAATTTTGGCTTTCAAAGGTACAGTTTCTCGGTCACGTGATTGATAGTGGGCATTCGCGTGGACCCAGCTAAGATTGAGTCAATCAAGGATTGGACATCACCCAAGACTCCAACAGAGATTCATCAATTTCTAGGTCTTGCTGGCTATTATCGATGATTGATTGAAGGTTTCTCAAAAATTGCCAAACCTATAACAAAGTTGACTCAAAAGAGTGTAAACTTTGATTGGGGTGAAAAGGCAGAAGCTGCATTTCAACTATTAAGCAGAAATTGTATAGTGTACCAATTTTTGCTTTACCCAAAAGTAGTGAAAACTT
>BQNB010033844.1:7407-35023 GCA_026074375.1 Tanacetum coccineum
TTTTTGGATAGCTGGAGGCAAAACAAAACTGATTGTTATACCCCTTTTTATTACCTTTCAAATGCTTTTCATCTACATCTGTTGTAACATATATTAGGAAGAAAGATACCAGCATCTAAATTTATTAGCAGATGATTCTTATAAAGTATTATTATGTTATTAGATACTAATAAGTTGTGTGCTTCTACCTTTATAGATTGTAATTGTTTAATAATTGATTGTTTCAGTATTTTATATATGCTCATATCAGTCTCTTATAAAACCCCAAAAGCTCTTACTTATTAGTCCTCACTTTCATAAAAATTCACCGGCCAATGTTTGACTATTAATCAAATGTCTAAAAATAGACTGCAGTATTAAAAAAACAAAGGAATTTTTCACACCCCAACTAATATCAAGTTACTAATGTGTAATTTAATAAGTTTTGGAACCAGCCAACAACTTATAACTGATTAAAGTGGATATTTTTGTAGTGTTTGCATGACTTTGTGTACGTGTTGATTATGATGAGAACAGGGGGTTGTATACGATTGTCTACTGGATCTCATCTCGGATAACATGGCGCCTAATGAGCCAGCAATCTGTATGGAGAAAAGATCTTGGCATGGTTTTGAAAAGAGGAAGATCCTAGCATCTAGAACTGTTGTTAATATCCGAGTTAAACCTAGTAAAAATCAATGTGTGTCTCTATTACATATATGTAATGTGTTTGTAATGAATGTGTTGTTACTTTATGTAGTAAAGTTTGCTCATGTTAAAAGACAGGAAATTACTGCAGCTGTAAACATCCGCTTAGGTTCAAGTCTTGACGGTGTAGTTCGTCAAAAGTGTATTAAGTTGTTCGGTGTTGTACACTTGAAGTCCACCATATTGCTTTATTGTCTTTATCGCTTTCTTCCGGTGGTCTCCAAAGGTAAGATCTGATAAAGCTACCGCTTTAACTTGCAATTTTGGAAGGCTTCCGTTTTTCATACCTTTATATATATTCTGGCCTCAAGTTTTAATTAAGCTTGCGATTTTCAGAACTCATATATATAACAAGCAGGAATTACCCTACCCGCGAGCGTTTCAGCGGTGAGAAACGTTAGTTTTTTCGCGCGTTGTTGCTTGGGCATTAATTTTTTTATTTTATATTGTTGTGCGTGTTTATTTTTCCGGACTCATGTATAGTAGTTTGTTTTTTGTCTTATATGGGCCTACTGTGTGATGGGTCCATGTTTAATATATGGTATTTTTTTGGCTAAACAGGTTTTTTTTTTTAATATAATTTTGTGGATTACTGTGCGTAATGTCAATCGCTGTGATACGTGCAGGTCATATTTTTATTGTATTTTGGCGGGTTTATTTCTTTGGCCTCATGTTTTAATATGCGGGTTTATTTTTTCTGTATAATGGTTTTAATAGTTTTGATTTATTTTCCTTATTATGATTTGTGTCCCGCGCGTTGTGTGGGGGCATTAAAATTTTTTATGCTTTCGAATTTACTTTTCGGTCCATATTTTTTAAATGTTTAATAGTTTTGTTTGTTTTTTTTTTATATGGCTTATGTGTTGGGGCCTATGTTTAAAAGTTTTTTTTTTTGGGCTATATGGGATTTTTTTTAATTATAATTTTATGGGAGTTTCGTTTTGGTAATAATGTTGTTATATATTTGGGCTTTGTTTTTAATGGACGTTTGCAACGTTTTGTGCCATGTCGATTATTTTAAAAGTTTATTAGTACGAAGGAATGATTTTTCGCGGGTTATTTTTTATCCAAATAAATCGGTACTTTTTGTAATATTTTTTCCAGCCATATTCTGTCCACTCAAAATGTTTTTTTTTTAAAAACAAATCATGGCCTAGCCCAAAGTTAGAGCACAACAAAGCTACCCTACTGTAGCATCTACGTACAATTCTAAATTATGTTTATATTAAGATATAGAATTATATATAATAGATAATATAAACTTTACTGAAAACAAATTGAAGTGGACTGTTTCAAAAAATGAACCCGCGTGTTGCGGCGGGACTAATTTTTTCCCGAATAATTTTTTTTACGTTTTGGGCGTTTTTTTTTTGCGATGCGTTATGCGGGGCTAATTTTTAATATTTTCTTTTTTTGTATGATTCGAGGAAAAAAATTTTACGTTGGGACGGGCTAATATTTTTCCGAATATTTTCTTTTTTTGGGATGGTTTTGTAAATTTTTTTACGGGAATTTTTGTGTAAGAAAATCGTAAATAGTTAAAAGGTGAGGGTCCGTTTTGTATTTTTTTTACTTTGGCCAGATTTTAGGCTATTTTTGGTTTTTTTTTTGCTAATTTTTTCCCGATATTCCTTTTGTTTGTATGATTCGGGAATTTTTTTTTTGCGTTGGGACGTTAATTTTTTCCCGAATATTTTCTTTTTTTGGGGACGGTTCGATATCTTTTTATTTGGGCCGATGAATGTAAAAAAGTTGTGAACAATAAAAACTTGACGTGTTTTTTTGTTAATTTTTTTAATCGGGATTTCGTGTGTAAGAAAAATCATAAAGAGTTAGAAAGTTTGAGGGACCGTTTTGTATGTTATTTACTTTGGGCAGATTCAGGCAATTTTAGGCTAGTTTTTTTTATATACTTTTAGGCCACATTTTAATGCGAATTTTAGGTTAGTTTGTCCGACAAAATGTATATATTAAGTAATAATTTTTTTTATATGACTTAAGTGTTTTGGAGCCTCATGATTAAAGTGATGTTTTTTTTGCTATAATGGTTTATTTTTAATATAATGGGTTGTACGTTTTGACCATAATCGATAATTTTAAAGTTATTAGGTACGAAAGAGGTTTCCGCGGGTATTTTTTTAACTAGAATAAATCGAACTTTGTAATATTTTTTTTCGCTCCTACTTTGTGCATACAAATTTAAAAAAAAAACAAAAACAAAATAATTTTAAAAAAAAAAACTAAAATCGGGCTGGCCCAAAATGAGAGCCCGTTACTGTAGCAAGTGGCCCACTGTCAAAACATACAGTAGGATTTTTGTTGAATTTAGAATTCAGAAGTCGAACATGTTGTGTTACAAAACCCATAAATAAAATGAAAAAGATAGAAACAAAAGGAAACAAGATATGCCAAAGAAGGAAACAAGACCAAGATTAATGTTGATTGAAATCAACATTAATGTTGAAGATTAATGTTGAAGATATAGATTAGTCAAACATTAATGTGATGATTAATGTTAATTAATTAGTTCCTATATGTAATGTTTTCTTTGAAACAATAAGGACTATTATGTAATAGTTAGTTTAGCTTTGTAGTAAGCTAGGTTTCTTGTAACCTCCCGCTATTATATAAAGAGGTAGGCGTCTAGGTTAGGACGACCTTTTTCTCATCTCACATTCACAAGGAAACGTGTATATTACACACAATTCCCCATTGTTGTAGCTTCAAGGTTGTAAAACCCCATCACTATTTAAATGAACGTATTACTCTATTGAGGTCTTTAATTATTATCTATTGAGGCTTTATTTGTTTTACTTTTTCTTGAATAAGATATAAAGACTAGTTTCCGCTAGTCTTTGTATTGGATTATTGCATCAAAGATCTTTTTCGATACTTAGAATTCTAACAGTGGTATCATAGCCTCGTTGAGAAGCGTGAATGAGAAGAACATCATTCTACACATTTGGTGGTGGTGAAAGAAGAAATTGGCGAGCATGAACTTACAGTACAAAACTGCCCTCGTTGGCTTGAAACTAAAATTAATGATCTTACAAACTTAATGATAATTTGATAGACTTTTATAATGAAGTTATAATATAAGTTCAAGCATATCAGAATGCAGTTAAAAAACATTAGAATCACAACGATCATGTATCAAAATAATCAGTTAGACCTATGAGGAAAGAGATTAGGGTTTTGCAAAGAGAATTTGGAAAATACTCTAAAGAGTTAAAATATTCTGAAAAAATCAATGCTGAAATAAAAAATGGAAAAACAAATTTGCAAGCTATATTAGATAATCTTTGTCCAGGTTTAATAAATGGAAAGAATCTTCTAAAAACTTAGCTAAATTGATAGATAATTCTTTGTCTGTGAAATCAAAGCTAGGTTTGGGATACAAGGATTATACAGGGCCAAATGAAATTTATTATCCTGAAATGCAAAGTATTTTTGATCCAGAAGAAGCGAATGATAAAACACTTTATTATCAAGAACATGTTAGGTTTGTCAAAGAAGGAGGAATGAATGCTGTTCCCCCACCCATCACTGGGATTTTCATGCCTTCCTCAAACCAACCTGAACATTGATGAATCATAAATGACATATGGTTAAAAAGTATTGTGTTTCATTCCTGCTGAAGAGTCTTTGCCTAAACCTGCTTTAATTGAACCTAAAACAATAAAAAGTCGTATGTAATTCTAAGTAAGTGCTGAATCACCTGAGTTTATTCCTCAATCCTTTTGTTCTAAAAATAAAAATGTTAAAAAACAGATAAACTTAGGAAAAACAATAAGACTCCTAAGGTAATCAAAAGAGGATGGAATAGTACGATGGAATCAAAATTTAGGTAGAAAATTTTGAGTTCAAAAATAAAGCTTGCTAGTTGTGGTAGTTTTGAACACTGTACATTTGCAGCACACCGTAAACATAAGAAAAAGATGAAAAAAACAATAACAGTAAACCAATATTGAATAAGACAAGGACCTGTGAATCACCAGAACTTGTTCAAAAAAACCACCCTTTCAATAAGAAAACATCTAATTACAACAGATAATATAACACGAATGTTAAGGTACAAGATAATGATTCCTTAAAAAAAAACAAAAACAAAGTGAATCCTGTTAAGGGCCTTAGCTAAGTGGGTTTGGAAACCAAAACAAGCTGTTTTAGATCATGTATCCAAATCGTCTAGAGCATCAAAAGTTTTAACCAGATATGATTATGTTGATGTCTATGGAAGATTCAAGTCGGTTCTGGCTTGGGACTTCCAAAAGCGACTAATCCTATCTTGTCACTTGTGTTTCCGTAATATTTAAAAAAAAAGGGTTTTATGCTGCTTGTTTCGATTCTTTCTTGCTGATTGTGAGACGCGAGATAATTCCCTGCTACTTGTTTCTCATTCTGCTGAAAACATCATCGTATCTGCTGGATATATGTTTTCCCTGCTGAGTCATGATCTTATTCCTGCTGGGTGTTGTGGAGTGCGGTTTCCTGCTGTCCATGGGTGAAGAGATTTCAACCGGTTGTTTATATGTTTGGTTTATATTCCTGGCTGGTATCGGGAATTGTGTTTGGGCTGGCTGTTTGTTAGTATTCCTGCTCACTACGTTTCGATTCCGCTGTCACATTTATGGTTCCTTCTGTTCGGTTATTATTGTTTTGTTTAAAAAAAATAAAAGCGCGCGAAAAAATTGAAGGGAGTCTTTGTTCCACGCTGCTTGCTTGTTTATATTCCTGCTGTTGTTTATTTATTCTGCTGTTAGTTAATAAAAAAAAAAAAAAAAAGAGGCTCATTTGAGGAGAGTCTAAATACCCAGTTTTGAGCGCAGGCTTATTATGAGTGGTTGTTTCTATTTGAAATGGGGGGGGGTGGGGGGGGGGGTGGGTTGGGTTTTGGCTAACCACCACACAACAAATGGACATCAGTTCACCATGCTTACATAGCATAAGAACAGGCTTAGTCCAAAGAGCAAACGGCTGCTTGGTAAAGACCTTTCAAATCCGTTGATGGTTGCCAGGTATTACCCAAAGCTGGAGGTGGTTATCACTTTCCATATTACTTTGTAATTAGAAAGTGGCAAAAGTCCATAGCAAACGGCTCATGGTAAAGACCTTTCAAATCCGTTGATGGTTGTCAGGTTACCCAAAACTGGATGGTTATCACTTTCCATATTCTTTGAATGAAAAGTGGCTAGTCCATAGCAAACGGCTCATGGTAAAGACTTTCACCGGGGAGCGAGCCGTGGTTGATAGCTTAGTATGGGTTTGCTAAAAAATCCAAGAGGTCCGTTCACTCACCATGTTCTTGTACACAAAGAGTGGGCCTAGTCCTAGAGGTACGGCTCTTGGTAAAGAATCATCAAATCCTTTTATGGCTGGTATTTGCCAATAACATACCTTTCAATCCACACACACACACCACACACACACAGGATAGTTTTATATAACTTATTTACTTGATGATCATTTGTACCTCTTTGCTTATGCATGGGTTCGTTGAAAAGACAAGCAATGGACATTTGAAGTGTTTGGGATATATCCTCGCTGGTGCTCAAGCTGAAACGGATGAAACTTGAAGGGTAACGAGTCACCGATCAAGTTTAGTGGGAGGATAGTGGGGGAATTGTAGATTCATAGAAGGACTGACAGTTGAGTTTACAAAACCCATAAATGAAAAATGTAGAAAGAAGAAACAAAAGAAACAAGTTATGCCAAAGAAGGAACAAGACCAAGATAATGTTGATATTGAAATCAACATTAATTTTGAAATGATAGATTAGTCAAACATTAATGTGATGATTAATGTAAATTAATTAAGTTTTCCAAATTGTAATTTTTTCTTTTGAAACAATAAGACTATTATGTAATAGTTAGTTAAGCTTTGTTAGTTAACTAGGGTTCTTGTAACCTCCGCTATTATATAAAGGAGGAGGCCGGTGGGCGTCTAGGTTTTAGGGACACCTTTTTCTTCACTCACATTCACACTTAGTTTTACAACACATTTCCACCAGAAGATGATAGCTTCAAGGTTTGTAAAACCCCATCACATTAAGAGTGAATCGTATTAATCTATTGAGGGCTATTATTAATCAATTGAGGCTTATTGTTTACTTGTTCTTATAAGATATAAAGACTAGTTTCCGCATAGTCTTTGTATTGATCATTGCTTCAAAGATCTTTCGATAATTAGATTCTAACAGATTTGACACCTAATGTGTATATTAGTAATTCTTATGTTTGAGGGTCTATAAGCCTCATATATTTGGTTCAGTCATCGCAATGACCGAACGAGAACAAAACCACCCCCATCATGTGTGACGACGAGAGGTGTAACGGAAATTATGCGTGACCGAGAGTGTCTTAAACGTGCGAACCTCTTGGACTACGTCGAACGTAAGTCATTGAGTATAATACTATGATTTGGACATGTAGTAAGGTCATTTTCAATATTATACCTTATTATTAAGAGTTAATTGCATAAATCGTCCTTGTGGTTTGTCGGGTTTAACGAAAATCGTCCCTGCCAAACTATTTTAACGGATTCTCTCCCTGTGGTTTTGACCCGTATCGGGTTTGGTCCCTTGACCACTAACTATGTTAGTTTGACTGTTAAATATATATTTATAAAGCAAAATGACAAAAATATCCTTATCTTCAACCTCCTCTTCTATACTCATATACACCACTACCTTCACCATTATTCCAGACCACCCTTCTCAAAATTCCGGCCATGTAGAAAGTATTAGTTTACCATAATCAAAGCCATAACAAAACCCTTTTACATTTCATCAAACCCAAATCAAATTTCAAATGTATATACTCATTAGTAAAATTGCTAACTTAAAAACAACAAATACATATGCCAATACAAGAAAAAGAAATCATCAAGAACAAATATATATAAAACACATGCATTATTTGTTTCTTTTAGTCGAATTCATCAGAAAAAAAACACAAACAACCTCTTTCATTTTGTTAAAAGAATACATCTTTGATTTCTTTTCTTTACCACTGCTTAAGCTAGCCACTTTCATATACTTTGATTCTCTTCCATTAACAACTTTTCCATTAATAAAACAAATACATAAATCTTTTTTTAGCCATATACAAATTAGCCCAAATTAAAAAAAATCAAGATCCAAATACAAATTAAACAAAAAAATCAAGATCCAAATACAAATTAGCCCCAAATTAAACAAAAAAAAAATCAAGATCCTCTCTTTTATCATTAAACACTCTCGAATCCAAATACCAAAATAATACCCAAATTCAACGGAATCAAATGTGATGGTGTTCTTGTTCGTTGGCTTACCTAGGCTGCGGATGGTTGAAACAACAAAGGTCTTGGTGGCTCGAGTGGTTGTCGCATAAATCTTGATTCAAACAACAAAAACACATTAAATAGTTGTTTGCTGGTGGTGGTCAGGGCAGCGTATTGTGTGCGTGGTGGGGTTGCAGAGGTGATGTGTTTGTGGTGTGCTGTGTTTGTTTGGTGTTGTATGTGTTTTAGATTGTAGGAATAAGATCAAAGATAGAGGAAATAAGATAATGGGGGTTTTGTGAGGAAATAATTAGGAAAAAAGAGATTTTGATGGCGATTACGCTGTGAGGGAATGCAAGCAAAACCACCAAACAACAAAGAACAAGGAATTCATTAAACCCTCAAAGGGTGCATCGGCTTCAAGATAAACACTCTTAGTTTATAAACTCATCATCAATTTCAACACTAAACCTATTACTTTTATAGGGTTAAGAATGTCATATTCAATTCTTTGACTAGAGAAGTCAATACAAATCTTTGTCTTTCAAATAAGAAACAAATTAATTCTAATAATCTAAACAATATCTTTAACAAAATTATAATATTAAAAAGTAGTATTGACAATTGTTAAATTGTCATTTTTTTCCCCTTTCATTCTCTTCGAAATATTTTAACACTTGACTATCACGTGTTGACCGAAGAACCGAGGCTAAGCGAGAGGAGTCGGAGCTCGAAATGCCTGCATCATTCTCCTCCTCTTGAAAAAACTCGTCCTCGAGTTTTATCCTTCCAAGTCTCAAACTCTGAAAAACTCGTCCTCGGATTCGTATAAGCGAAAGCCAAATACCTAGGCAAAACCCTAGCGGCGATGACGCTTGGCCAACCAAGTCGTCTTCGACGGCCTCTTCTCGGCCAAGCCGAGTAAGAAAAGGATAACCTAGGACTAAAACCTAGCGGCGATGAGCACTTGGCCAACCAAGTTGCTGGATCGTCGGGCGCTTCTCGGCCAACCGAGTAAGACAAAGAAAACGCAGAAACACGTTTCAATAGAAAGCTTCAATTATCATTCCCCTTTTACCGAACAAACATTTAACTCATCCATGATACGCGGCTCAATACAAGGAAATACCACATCTTTGCCGATCAGATTTTATGCAACCCAATCACGATAATCCAACGGCGCAACTACGGAAGCCACCGTTCTTTAAAAAAAAAAAAAAAAAAAAAAATTTGGCCGATGAACAGTAACTATCGGGCCTAGCCGATGTGGGCTACACTGTTCATCGATGAATAGTAGCCCGTTACTGTTTTTGGCAGTATATGTAATGATAAATGTGTATATATATAATAGATAATATAAACTTTACTGTTACAAAACAAATTGAAAACAAATTGAAGTGGACTGTTTCAGAAAATGAACCCGCGCGTTACGGCGGGGCTAATTGTTTCCCGAATACTTTTTTTTACGTTTCGGGGGGTTTTTTTTTGGGCGATGCGTTATGCGGGGCTAATTTTTAATATTTTCTTTTTTTGTATGATTCGGGGAAAAAAATTTGCGTTGGGACGGACTAATATTTTCCGGTATATTTTCTTTTTTTGGGACGGTTTTGTAAATTTTTTTACGGGAATTTTTGTGTAAGAAAATCGTAAATAGTTAAAAGGTGAGGGTCCGTTTTGTATTTTTTTACTTTGGGCCAGATTTTAGGCTATTTTTGGCTAATTTTTTCCCGGATATTTCCTTTTTTTTTATGATTCGGGAAATTATTTTTTTGCGTTGGGACGGGTTAATTTTTTCCCGAATATTTTCGTTTTTTGAGACGGTTCGATATCTTTTTATTTAGGCCGATGAATATAAAAAAGTTGTGAACAATAAAAACTTGACGTGTTTTTTTTTGTTAATTTTTTACGGGATTTTTTGTGTAAGAAAATCGTAAATAGTTAAAAGTTGAGGGACCGTTTTGTATTTTTTTTACTTTGGGCCACATTTTATGCGAATTTTAGGCTAGTTTGTCGACAAATGTGTATATTAGTAATAATTTTTTTTATATGGCTTATGTGTTGGGCTTCATGTTTAAAGTGTTGTTTTTTTTGCTATATGGGTTTTTTTTAATATAATGGGTTGTACGTTTGTGACCATATCGATTATTTTAAAGTTATTAGGTATCGAAGATGTTTCCGCGGGTATTTTTTTTATCTGAATAAATCAGAACTTTTGTAATATTTTTTTTCCCTCCTACTTTGTGCATACAAATTTTTAAAAAAAAACAAAAACAAAAAAAAAACTAAAATCGGGCTGGCCCAAAACGAGAGCCCGTTACTGTAGCAAGTGGTCCACTGTCAAAACGACAGTGGATTTGACGCCTAATGTGTATATTAGTAATTCTTATGTTTTGAGGGTCTATAAGCCTCATATATTTGGTTCAGTCATCGCAATGACCGAACGATAACAAAACCACCCCCATCATGTGTGACGACGAGAGGTGTAACGGAAATTATGCATGACCGAGAGTGTCTCAAACGTGCGAACCTCTTGGACTATGTCGAACGTAAGTCATTAAGTATAATACTATGATTTGGACATGTAGTAAGGTCATTTTCAATATTATACCTTATTATTAACCATGAAGATTGTCATCCCGAGGTTATTAAATGCTCATAAAAACCCGGTTCGCCCTCAACTTTATTAACCCTTATGGTCCGGTTCACTCACCCGGTTGCATTAGTGTCCACGTATACCATACGTGTCTCTTTCTCTTTGTTAACAAAAAACACACACCTAACACAGCCACCATCTATCTCTCTCTCGAGATGTTTCTCAGATCCATCTTCTCCATTTCAGAAGGGTTTAATAAAGTTGAGGGCGAACCGGGTTTTTATCAGCATTTAATAGCACTTCGGGATGACAATCTTCATGGTTAATAATAAAGGTATGACAAGGTATTTTTAGCCTTTGCGTGTTCTTCATTTATCTAAATTAATTAGGGTTACGGTTTTGGGTTTCATGCTAATTAGGTTAATTGGTGACTTAAATTACGGTTCCTGTAGGTGATGATGTTTGTCCTTATTTTAAGGGTTAACCGAATTAGTTGATGGTACATGGCGTGTGACGATAGTCATGGGTGTGTGACGATGATGACAATCTTCGTTGTTAATAATAAAGGTATAATTATGGTTCATGTTTGCTTATACATTGGCCTATGCTTCTTCGATGCCACCGGTCCTTTCGTTGCCGCTATACATGGCGTGTGACGATAGTGATGGGTGTGTGACGATGATGATAGAGTCGTAATCTGCAAAATAAGCCCACATATAACTTTTCTGCATTTATATTTTACTGGAACATTGCTTACTGAGGCCCATACGCATCTTGGCGAGGCAACTTACCATATTTGCATCAGAGGCGTACTATTCCCTCTTTTTTAGTTGTTCCAGAAGGCAGATTGCTTTTTATTAAACGATATAATGTGGCGAGGCGAGCAATACAAATGTGGGCAAAATCAATTTATTGGAAAGCTCATATGTATCTTGGTTGGGCAACTCAGGTGGCAATTGCTACTTAAAAATGTAGCATTCGCAACTGTGATTGCGGCCATGGCTTATTAGCCCAAAGTAAGTTCCGTCACAATATATCTGAGCCTTCTTTTAGAGTCACTGTTGAGTGAAAAGAGCCAGGAATCGGCAAGCAACTAATTGAGGTACTGTTAAATGTGGCGATTATTATCTACCCATCTTTCTGTATTGTGGTTGCATCCATGCCGTTTGTTTGGTATTGCTTAAAAAGAACAGCTAATAATGAGTGTGGATAGTTTGTTGTTTTTGCTTAATACTAAGAACCAGAGGAAGGTGAGACCCGGTATCATTAAATGCTCATTGCATTATAACCCGGTTCGAACGGGTATATCATTATAAATGCTTTTAGTCGGGCGCTATTACCGATTACCGCTCCTTATATAGAAAGTTATAGTTATGGTTCAAGCATGCTTATACTTTCAGCCTATGCTTCTTCGATGCCGCCGATCCTTCCGTTGCCTCTATACATGGCGTGTGACGATACTGATGGGTGTGTGACGCCGATGATAGGGTCGTAATATGCGAGATTAGCCCACATAACTTTTCTGCATTTATATTTTACTTGAACATTGCCGAATGCTTCCGACGCTACAGTCTCTTCGATTTCGCCGATTACTTTGTTGCCGCCGCCCATGGCGCATGGCGATGTTAATCGGTGTGCGACGACTTGAATGTCTGTATGCCTGTGGTATGTACTGTGTTTGCCGTGTTTTTTTATTATTTTAGTACCGATTGATAAATATCGACACGCACCTCCCTTCCCTCTACGTGCTAGGAGTTGGGAGTCGTGTATTTTGCATTGGACCAAACTGGGATGCCCTGTAGTAAAGTATAGTAATATGATATGCTTAAGGCGTTTTAAAGCAGTTTCTAAAAGATGATAAGGATAACCATCCTAAGAGGCTGTGATGATAATATTTGATCATCTCCAAGCGGGTTTGATTAAAATTCGGATTACATGCATCTTGGTGGGGCAAACTTGCTGAGTTTGCAGCCATGGCAGCCGTATACTCATATCCGATTGCTTACTTATCTGAGCCTCAAAATAATAGAATGCTTTATTTAAATAGAAAATGAGTCTATATCTTAAAGAGTACCCTCCGACAATTTCTCTTTGGTGCTGACAGTGGCTGATAATCATTGTCACTAACAGAGATCATAACGACTATCACAGTTACAAAAAGAAAGGTGACTTTTTGTTTGCATCTTGAAAACATCTTATACAATGTGGTCTTTTTTCTAAATATGCGCCACTGTGCAGGTTCGTCTAAGTTACCTTGATGTTTATTATCATGGTCGTGTGTATGATCAACTATCTGCCAACTTAAACACGTGTATCTTTAAAACCATTAACACATACTGACTTACCCAGATCTTCACTTTTTAACAAACCCACATACTGCCACTCATTTTTCTCAAACGGTTTCTCAAACCTGCATCTTTTCCGTGTCTTTTTGATTTAAAGATGAATATATGATTCAATTAAACCCAAAATCAAGGCCAGGTTTTTTAGATCTGATGGGAAGCGAAGGCGGCGGAAGTTGGTGACGCCGGTGTTCAAGGATTCCGGCAGGATGCAGGAAGACCGTGCAAACGCTAATGAAATTCAATATTCAAAAGAGGACTTAATTAGGTAATTTCTCAACGTTAATTTGCTTTATATTAACTCTTGCATTTTGATATTTGGGGATTTTTATAGATTAAGGTTTATGAGGTGTTTGTTTAACCTTATCTGTGTTTTTTTGTCTTTCTATGAGAACGCTATTTTGAATTTTGTGCTTATGTATGATTAAATTTTAGGCCTAGGTTAACCTTATTAACTAATTTGCTGGAATTAGATGCGATATTTTTTTTAATCTGTTTGTGTTTTTTGAAATAGGAAAAGAGGCTATGAAGAAGTTGCGTCTGTCCTCTACCCAAAGTGATTACAAAGTCGTTTATGTTACTTGGTAACAACACTCAATATGGTATATGTTTTTTAATATTTGAATTTAGTAAGTTTGTTATTTGTTATGTTATGCAAAGTTGACACTATTGATAAGAGATTTTCATACCTGACAAGTTACCGGATAATGTTATAATCTTAACTTCCAAATAGCTCATAAGTTACATACTTTTCCAAATGCTTAGCATAAATAATAATCTATGACTTAAGTTTAGATCTGTATGCATACTCTTAAATCGATATGCACATTGTCTAAACAATTCCTTATTGCCATAGGGAAATGCTATAACTCCCAGCCAATTACTGTTACAGAGTGTCGATAAATTGATTCAAAAGCTGATTTCGCATACTAAATGTTTGAAAGACGTATAAATAGACCAACGCCTTGGGCTGAAAGGTTGTTTTTAGTTGCTGCCGTGTTTACGCACCTCTACTCTACTTCAAGTCACCTTGGTTGGCTCAAGTAAGTTTCATAGTTTACTAACCTTTTGTTTTTTATCTTTCTAATGTTCTTGATGTTCATTACTTTATGTGTCAAAAATGTGTAGGTTTTTGTGACTCGAAGTGTGCGGTGAGATGCTCAAAGGCAGCCTTGCTCAAGTTGCATGGAATTTTGTCAACGATGGGTAATGTTGTAATAATTTATTTTTTGTTAAAAGGCCAGCCTGTGTGGCTCGATCTTCCTGTGTTCCATTTTGACATGCAAAAGAGGCATGCGCAGGCTTCAGACATCACTCTGCTTGCAATTTAAGGCTCATCAGATCGCACCAAGGGCTATTTTCTTAGCCACAAAGTTCCTCAGAGTTAAACTTCCACCTGAGGTTTGCTTGCAGGAGTTTGATGTCACCCGACGCCAGTTAGATCTATTTACCTTAATTTTCATTATATATTATTTTCGTTTTCAGTACTATTCGAGTTGTAATAATTCTTTGTATAAATCGGTAACCAAATGCAGGAATTGTACAAACAAAATAGAGCGGCACCTTCGCTGGAGAAGCAAGTGACGGTTAAGTCATCTGCAACTGTTGTACTTGCATTTGAAGCAAGACCTGATGGTCTTAGATGCTGAGGTGGTGGCTGGGGAGGTCGAGGGAGTTGGGGAGGTTGCAATGGCTGCAACTGAGTAATAGGCTGTAACGAAGATAAACCATTTGGTTTTCTCCTTGATTTACCGTTGCAAAGAGTTGTTGTAACCTAGAACACGATAGCTCACGATCTGGACAACACACCTACATGACAAACGAAACAAATAATATTAGGTAAAAAAAGCTTTGGTGACCCTTATGTGGTTTTAGATTGTAGCCGACAAACGAGTCCACCGTGTTTGGAGAACGAAAAAAACAAATAAGATTCACTAAGGGCGGTGTTATTTCCGTGGTGTTGATTGTTTTAAAAATAGGATGTTTTTCATGTGTTATGGGGATGAAACTGAATACAAGTAAGGCATACGCTCTTCAGTTTACGATGGTATTTTTAGGGTGGTTTTTGACACTTTTTCTATAGCTTCATAAATGGGTCAACTTGAGTTGTATTTTATCTCAAACGGGCCAAATTAGAAATTTGTTAAAAGGGGAATGGGTCAAGTTTCCAGGGTGGCAATAAAATAACACCAGCAGAGTGCAAATGTATACTGACGATATTTTGTATCTATGCATAGACAATTTTTTTTCTAATTTCAATTATTGATTTGTTATTTTTTTACCTAATGGAATTATGTGTTAATTCTTAATGTGTTTTGTGTAGGGCCTGCAGACGCATACAGGAGATGACAATATCAAGGTACTATAGTTCTCTTCGGCTTTCTTATGCGTATACTAAATTTTTATAATATAGGGGGTGTTTGGATTATTGCAACTTGAAGTCAGGCATTGGATAATCATGTGATTGGCTAATAAAAGCTTATGCCTTTACTTTCAAATATGCTTACTTTATCCATTAAGGAAGAATTATTAACCTCTTTGGTAAAGCTTATTGTTTTATTTAGGTTGGGGGATAAACTATTAAACATAAGCCTTTTCAAATGGCCATGCCTTATTTTGGTTATTTCAGCTTATAAGGTCCATAGAAAAGCTAAAACAAACACCCTTGTAGTATTAGGATTTGCTTCAATTGAAATAGTTAAAGCATATAAATATTCTAAGTCGGCTTTTTTGTAATTATACAAATCTTGCAATCGTGTTTACCTACATTTATTCATGAAGTTCATTAAAATGAATTAAAATGTGTTTGATCATTGACCCAACCCAATTCGACCCATTCAAAGAAAATAATGGTGTTGTCGTATTAACTAAGCCTTTGTTTCAGAAGCTATACTCTTCCTGATTTTGAGATAATGGCAAACAATGTTTCTGCTAATAAGTACCGGATGTCTTCTATCTGCATACATTGAAAAGGAATTTTGGTTCGAGAAGACACATGGAAAAAAGGGGACTGTTGAGTGTTGGATATGGAGTGAATGTAGATGGAAGTTCTCTAATGATCATCCTAAAAGCAGCAAATGGAGCTTCAAACATGTTCTCGGTGCAAAGTACGCGTGACCATCTGTAAGAGTCCTCTTCTTCCATGTCATTTAACATCGCCTTGACAGTTTACTATAAACCTTTTCATATATTTTGCTAATATGCTCAAATTAGTACATACTGACTTTTTTTCATATGTGTGCAGACGTTATCACAGGTTGTATTTAATCAACTAGACAATGAAAAGTATTTATTTGAACGCCGGCCACAGTTTTGGAAGTCACAGTAGTAGCAGGCATCATATTCAGTTTGGCGCTAACGGAATCCATTTCGGGCAAAGGTATTCTCGAACTCTTATTCTGTTTATGTTTTATACTCGCATATACATTAGGAAAAAATGAGCACGTCGATTGGGATAGGTAACATGTAAAATTGGGAAAAATAAAATTTTTTTTTTTTTTTATTAAAAAGGTACATGGCGGGATGGACCTGCCAAACACTTTTTCGTTAACTTTGTATAGACGGGTTTCTTTTTTTTTTTGATAATGTAATGGTTATACGTGATTACAAAACCTATATTATACTGACGATGATGACGAGCAGTGTTTGGATTTAGGTTTTGTATAAGCATTTTTTTCTTGCGCCTAATTTTATGGCATATTTTGTTTCATGAACGTGCAAAGCTATGCGGATCAGTTCTTTCTTTGCTAGAAGATCTGAAGTAAAAAAAAAAGATTGTCGATTCAGTTAAGATCAAGTGGGAGAGTTATATATGCTGTTGTTTTCTTGCTGTACTACATGTTGGTATGTTGCGATTATGGTTTATTATGAAAAAAGGGAAATTATAATTAGACACTTTAATAATTTGATAAATGTTTTAACATCAGATCATTTGATTGTTTATAAATTTTTTCTTGCTGCAATAAAGACTGATTGCACAACAGTGGTTGGTGAGGCGATTACATACATAAATGAGCTCAAAGGAACTGTGGAAGAACTCAAACATTTGGTGGACAGGAGAAGATGCAATGGCGTAGTTGGTGATACTACTCATGATCAACAAGCCTATAATGGCAACTCATCTTCAACGATGAGGAGTTCAATGGCACAAAGGAAATCAAAGCACACTGAAACCGACGTTCGTAATTGCTACTTCAATAAAATGTTCTACAATTTTTTGTGCGCCTCTATATGATGAACATGCAGATACAATTTTTGTCATACTACTATTTATGCTAATCATTCATCGGTCATAGCTCCGACTTTCTGCTGTTTGTGTGCATAAAACGATTGCTACGTATTATTGGAAATTAGAGACCACTTAAGTTTCTCGATCTAACATAAAATAACGTAAAACTCCGCGCTTCGCTAACGTAAGACCCTGCGCTCCGCAGCGAAGCGCGGGCTAAAAACCTTGTTTTATTAAAAGGCAGCAATTGCCATTAAACGCTCATTGAATGCTGCCGGAACACACCCGGTCGACCCGTCAGACCCCGCCACCGGAACCGCCGACGAAACCCGCCTGAGAAACCCTACCCGGCCCGATCCTCATGGATTAATAAAAAATTATACTACCCCGACCCCCTTCCTCACTCCTTCCTCCCTCCCCCTCCTTACGTGTCTTCATCAGGAAAAAAAGGACGCGTGTCTCTCAAATACACAATATACACTATCATTCATCAAATTTAATAACCAATTTAGTGTTGATTGAAAAAAAAACACACAGACAAATTCAGGTACGGCTGAAAACACCCAACGTTTACTTCCTCCGACCACAAGGTGTGATTTTCTTATTCATGTTGTATTTCTTTTAAATTTTTAATGAATGTTTAATATTGTGGGTTAAGACCCATTGTGTTTCTCTTAAATCTTGAATACGTTCGTGTTTTAGGTTGATTGGTTCTAAACACAAATTTTAAATTTACCAGTTTTGTTGAACATGAGGGTTAATACGAAATTTAGGGTTTTTGTTTCGGTTGGTTTGTCTTGATGTCGCTTGGGTTTAATATGATCATTTTGTTTGTTTTTGTAATTTTTTTTGCAGGACTCCAAAATCTATACCACACAAAACACACACACCCATCCCTATCTTCTCTCTCAAATCTACCGCAAATTAAAAGGTACGTATGGTTTAATTTTGTTTGATTCATACTTTTTGCTAGGGGGTTATGGGATTAGGTTATTTCCCAGCTTGGTTTGCGTTTTGTGACTTAAATTTGTTGAAAAAAATAGCAAGAATCGGGTTACAAAAAAGGGCGTTTTATTTGATTTGTGTTTAATGAAGTGGGAATTGATGTTTTCTGTTTTTTGTTTTCGAATTGTGGTTTAGTTGAAGGGGACACAATAAAGATGAATTGTGAAGTTTGACCCGAAAAGGTGAAGGCTTTTGTGGATTCTGGGATTCCTACAGTGCTTTAAAAAGCAAAGGTATGCATCTTACCTACTTACCTTTATTTCAAGTTTGAATGATCTTATGTACTTCGGTCACACATAACCGAACTATGTTTGCAATGCTTGAAATTATGGCATCAAAATAGGGGTTGTTTGTATATCGTCTAAGAAAGCTGATAAAAAAGTTGTTAGAGAGTTTGATAAGCCCTCGACCCCATAACCAAATATATGCATGTTATGTTTCAAAAAATGATGGATTGCATTTTTGATTCTGACCATGCCATTCCCCGTCTCCGCGTGATGTGCATCTAAATGCACCAAGTAAATTACTATTATAGAATGAGATATTGAAATAGTAGAGAGCTTTAGGAACATCAACTCAACTTTATCGAAATAGATGGACCGGTTGCTTTTTTACGCGTATTAGTCCTACTCTAGCTATTGGATGAGTTGGGACGGGTTGGCTAGGAAACATTCAATATAATAACGAAGAAGAGGAAAAATGATACTTAAAGATCAGGTCCATCTTCTTCTTTGCTTAGTTTTTTCAATTCATGTGATTGGTATATTGAGAACATTTTATATGTTTTGCAGAAAGAGGTTGTCCTTCTGCAAATCCAGCTGTGATGCCGTCTGACGAGGTACTAAAGGAGGCTGTACGCATCTTGGCAGGGTTACTGATGTGAATCTCTGAGTGTCTGACGAATCCTACTCTAGCTATTGGATGAGTTGGGATGGGTTGGCTAGGAAACATTCAATATAATAACGAAGAAGAGGAAAAATGATACTCAAAGATCAGGTCCATCTTCTTCTTTGCTTAGTTTTTTCAATTCATGTGATTGGTATATTGAGAACATTTTATATGTTTTGCAGAAAGAGGTTGTCCTTCTGCAAATCCAGCTGTGATGCCGTCTGACGAGGTACTAAAGAAGGCTGTACGCATCTTGGCAGGGTTACTGATGTGAATATCTGAGTGTCTGATGAGGTACTAAAGGAGGCTGTACGCATTTTGGTAGGGTTACTGATCTGAATCTCTGAGTTCAACTGAATGTTGCACTTGGATACCTGAATATTGTTCTGTTCTATTTAACCGCAACAGATGTTGCACTTGGACACCTCAACCGCAGGTAATTTTTCGTGAGACTTGAAAATACGGAGTATATGATATGGAAAACACAATATGAAAACAAGATACCAAAGCCAATTTAATTGAATAATTAAAAGATGTTACATACGAAGATCTTGATCACTAAAATATTCTAAGCCAAACACTACCATCGTAGTCAATATATTCTGAAAATTATTCACTTCTCTCTGTACAGCAACAACAACATGATTCATATGCAGCACCAATAAAACACTTTTTTATTATTTTTATTTTAGTGCAATTTAAACAAGACCCATCAATTGTTTGGGATCAATTCAGTTCTAAAAGGTACTATCTTTTTTGCTGTTTATTTTAATAAAGTTTTACTAATATTTAGTGAAAAAGATAATGACCCAAGTTAGCTTTTGGTATTGGGTACATTCTTAAGTAGAGAATTGAGAATTTAATTAATAATTTAGATCATTTTATCGCTTTATTGGAGTTACCATGTTACAGTTTTGTAATTTGTTAAGGTTAATAGATATGGATGTTACTCAACTATGCCTTTTTTGTTCAATTAGGTTACTCTGTTACATTGTTGTTCGCTTAGGTGACTCGACTTATAAAAAACGACATTTAGAGTACTTGAAAAAAGTTAGCGTTATAATGAGCGATCTGAACGTATGGTTTTTATAAGTTAAGTAGTCTAAATGTCGCATTTTATATGTTACCTAAGTGAACAAAATCCCCAAGTTTAGTAACCTCCGTGTGCATTAACTATGCTTTCTTATATATTATGTTTTCAGGGTTTATTATGCTTGATTATTTAGGATAATGGTGAATCTATAGTACTGTTAGATTGTTAAGAAGTTAAAGATTACTTCATGAAAGATTGATTCAAGTATTCCTATAGTCCTGCTCATTTAGCGGTTGTGAGAAATGACCATACTGCCCTTAGGAATATTATATCGACCCCTTTTTTTCGGTCCGGTTCTACACCCCGTTCGGCCCGGTTTTTCCCGACTTACCCCCAAACACGTGGCTCTCACATATGATATCTACCCTCCCACACCATCCCCAGTTTTAGAAAAAACAAACAAACCAAGCGGTGTCAAGAAAAATACACACACACCAGATGTGCTAGAAGAGGCGGTAGAGGTAAAGTAGCACCAAGACCACATTGTTAATTGAAAAATCACCAGGTTAGTTATTTTTACCTACTTTTTTGTGTACTTATGAAATGGATTGGTTTTGGTTTTTAGATTTCGCATGAATCGATACTTCAAATCTATAGAAAAAAATTAGGGGTTTTGACTTTATGGGTCTGTGCATTTGTCATTTAAGCTGTTATTTTCTGATCGTGAAGTATGTTATCGCTTGGTTTTTGAAACTAAAAAATCTTTTTAGTTATGACTTATTACCTTAATAACTGAGCTTATAGAATTACATAAACATATGACTGATTTTAACAAGCTACACTCCGAATAGATGATTAATTTATGATTTTCATCGGACTGGAGGTTGTTTTTTATTTTATTAGAAAACACATCATGCTTTTCTGCTTATGCATTCTAAAAAACATGAAATAAAAGTTTGGAGGTGTTTGGGATTTTGTTATATAGATTACTTATATGATGTTTTATGAGCGAATTAAGCTATTTGAGATGCTACGTTGGGAATTGCATTTGGTTTCCGCGTTGTGTTAGTAATTATGCATTTTTTATCGATACATATGCAGGACGTTAAATTTGGAAGCTAGGTGTGTAAAAGCGCATTAATCCAAGGAACACACAACTTGAAGATGATGGGACTTTTACTAAATCACAATTCTCTTACCGACATGCGTAAAAATCATCGGCCACAACAAACACTACTCTCCAAACATATGGCGGTAAAAAAACTAGTCTAGGCACAGCAGAAACAATACGTAACCATTCACAGGGTAACATCTAATTATATTTACTTACAAATGAATTGCATTTTGACATTTTTTTAATTCATACTAGCTTAATATTGATGATGAGGAATACGTAACTGGGATAAGCGGAAATGTGGGCAACTATAATAGAATCACAGTAATTACGTCATTGTCTATCAGAGTAGGCTAGGTTGGTTAATCACTTAATTATGAACCCCGATATAATGTAAAGCATCTGTAATCATGTATCGTGTATATTGTATGAGAATTTTGATAAGAAAGTTGCATATAAGTTGTGGAAAATCGCTTTTTGTAGCTGTTTTCCATTAAGCTCTTTTTTCTTTCTAATGATTTTAAAGGGGCTATACTCTGTAGTAGTTTTGCATCCATCCTCTACTGCTTAGAGGTTAAAACCCGTGCATTATGGAACTTACTATATAACTGAGAAAATAAGAATGAGACAGTTATTACTTATTACACAGCATACATCGTTTTGTGATCAAAGAATGAAACTATGTTCATAGCGGATATTTAATTGCAAAACTGTTGTATCCCCAAAGTAAGCATCATTCACTTAATTCAAACATCATTTTATTGACGACCATCACCTCGCCAACAACCACTGTTATCATTACCGATGGACATGGGCCCTTCAGATTAGCTACTTTCTTAACGTAGCCTGAAAATACGTACGCAACAGGTGCAAGATACTATGTAACTAACTGCTAATTAATAAATGTTATCAAGGAAACCTTGGATAAAATTTTGTTTACCTTTTTGTCCGAGACTTTGGGTATGGTGTGGTAAGTGCTTAGAATGAGTTCTTGCACCATAAGATATTAGTATAATTGCAAACAAAACAACTAGCAAGAAATGACTAACTTCTTTGCAGCTCAAAGAGCTAAACTCTTGTGGATTTAAACGGTTTCACATAATATCACACATTATCTATTGTGGGTTTTTGGGTTTACCAGCTTAGACGACCCGACGATGCCGTTGTTCAGCATAATTCCAATCTAAAAGTTTGTGTAATTTCAGCACCATTCATTTATTGTGCTTTCAGCACTTTTTTTTAATGTGTGTCTGTACTTGCCGTGATGTTTTAGTTATAATTATATCAGTGTTTCCATCATTCAATTTCTCATCAAACCAGGATAACTTTCAATTGCAGCCTCGTTGGGACATACGACCCGGGAATATCTCTTCCGGAATCTTTTTATCATTGATTTGATTCTTATATATTTAATCTCTTTGTGTAGCTTTTGACCTTTTCCCTTGGTTAAGGGCATTTGGTTGAGATTTACATTTGAGTTATTTTATATATATACCGTCAACGAATCAGCGGCCTTCTCTTAATTGAAAAAAATAATGGGTCTTTAAGAAGAAATGAAGGTGCATGTAAATGCTTTATATGGTTCCATCGAGCTCTTTCAGCGATAGCAAACCACACATGCCAATGAAGGAAGATGTTTTATTTGATTTCCAGTTTGATAAAAGTCCTGAACAAAAACTCTCATTAATATTGTTTTTAATCTATACATATGTTAACAGTTGAGATATGTCGACGGGTCACTGCCCTCAGAAGCCATAAGCCACGCAGGTCACAGGGTCATTACACTCAAAAGGCACGGGTCAGACGTGTCACTCGAAAGCAGTGACTTTGCTAACCTTTGTTACCGTGAAAGCACATTCACTCGCTCTTAATATAAAACACAATTATAAGGTACTAATCTTTTTATTTTCCTCTTTTGATGCATCTCCTGTTCTTATGGGATAACATTTTTTTATGGAAAACTTATAGCCTAATCTGCTCTAAAATAGCTTAAACTTTCATCGTTACTTTGAAACTATACATTGCACTATAGTCTTAATGTTAGTATCATGTGCTTATAAGCCAAAACATGTTAATGTTAATATCTGGTGTGGACCAAATTTATCGAGGATGGTCCCCCCCTCCAAAAAAAAAAGTTAATAAGCTCATAAGCCACTGCAGTTCATGTTATCGGCTAATCCGGGACACTAAGTCGGTACGCCCATAAAGGGTGTTCGGTGGTTGTTTTTTCTGTCAAAAGCGCGCTTTCAATGGAGATACCGACTATAATGGGTTGTGACGAATTCGGGCGGGTTCGATTATCATAAGCTATAAAGCTAGGCACCAAAATCCAGCTTATGTTTTTGACCTTATTAACAATTTTTTTAGCCAATAAGTTCATTTTTTATTGCTTATGAACTTATCAATTTGAGCTTATGCACTTTATTACCTCAAGCAGATAACATCATAAGCCATAAAATGAGCTTATGGCAGTTACCAGTTACCAGGCTTAATAAAAAATGCAATGAAATTTGAAACGGTTCAGGGGTTGGTTCAGGGGTGTTGGAATAGCTTAGTTTTTAGGCGTGTCAACTAATTTTGGCAACAGAACGCAACAAACCTATATATAGATAATGGAAAATGGAAGCATAGTTGTCATTTGTGCACAGGAAACAAAGGATGGTTGTATGTGCAACCTTTTTATAGCAACCGCTAACATGAATGTTTGGGATATTCGAACGTGTCATCAGTAGGGAGTAGAACATCTAATTCAACCCATTTGCTTATAAATGGGTCAATTTGGATATATGTACATATACAAGAAACTGGGTTAAATGGGTCAAAAATCACTATATTGAATATTGTATTTAAAATCTGCATTTTTTTGGTCTTATATTGACTATATGGATATTGAATCATTCTATGTATGCACAAAGGGCTTAACAAAACAACTTGAGTACAATAGACTTTTAAGTGTATAGCAAATACAAGCATTCTTTCATTTTGTCATATCCTCTAAATGTGATTAAATTTGATCACATGTTGAATTGGTTGTAGTAGATATAATAATCTGTTTGTCAAAATTATATGCATAACATATGAACCTGATCTGTTTTTGAACTTTTAGTTTAATAAATAGTTGTTAATGCCAAGTTTTAGTTACTGTTAATGACAGCATCAAGTGGATAGAGTGACTATGAGTTAGTTCTTACTGTTTTTTTTTGTTCAGTGGCTATGTGAATAGAGTGACTACTATAAAAAAAATAATGATAGCATTTTGTTAAACTGTTGCGTACTTAACGAACCTTAGAGGTGTGGTTGAGCGAACCTTATTGTGTGGTGCATTCTTTTGACTATAAGATTAGGGAGCATGGAAAAAGGTTGCAGATACACCATGATAGATGCAAGGGCTGTGCAGAAAATAAAGAATAAACTCAATGTTAACTCACCAAGAGTGAAGATCAAGGAGAAGAAAGCCGAATAGCAGCCTCACTGCTAATATGTTGCATCGAGCTGATATGCATGTTGTCAATGTTTTATAATAATGTTACTGTAATATGCATCTAAATTTGTTTTGATTTACAATTTGTACGGCAAACATGAATTGTTGTAATTCGAAAATTCTCATTCAAATGCTGTGTCGCAAAACATAAACTAACGTAAAACTCCGTGCTCCGCAGCGAAGCGCGGGTTAAAAACCTTGGTATATGTAAAAGTAGATATATGTCATTAATATCTTGATAAGTCATGCCATAATATAGCCTCGAAAAGAGTTATATTATGAGAAAAATCCTAGAGAGCAAAAGATATAATAAGCACCTAGATATATGAATGAAAATGATTCCACATTACAAGCATATGTTGGATTAACATGGGTGTTAAGCTAAGGTTAACAAGGATAGTTTAGATTAATAGTATATCGTTTGCACTGACAATTGTATGTGTGTTTCTAAAGAGAGAAATATATGTCTTTCTATTGTGAGTGAATTTCTCTAACGGTTTTGACCGAAGTTTTAATATTTTAGTTTTGGATTATCTTAAACTTGATTTAGTTAGTGCCTAAAGATTACATTATTTTATTAATAAAGAAATCAATTTTAATCTCAAATTTGGGATAACGTGACAAGGCACATTATTCTAATGGTGAATGGATGATAAGACTTGTGATTGTAGTTCTGTGTATAGGATAATTTGATGAGTGAAAGGTTATGTTATGTGTGATTGTGTAGTTTTAAACTATTAGTATAACGGTTGGGAGGATTGAAGGTTCTAAAACTAATCATCATTATCATGAGTTAATTGAGTGCTATGGTTAAAGGATTTGTGATGTGCTGGAAAGGTTTTCATAACACACAAAGAGTTGTTAAACACATATGTGTTTGTCTCCACTACAACATTAACCACAATCGCCAGCGACATTTCAAGGCTTTATACCTTTCCCTAGCGACTTGTCGCTGGGGAATGTTCGCTGAGGAATGCTCGATAGGGATACGTTCCCCAGCGACAATCCCCAGCGAAAAGGTGGGTCCCACATATTTTTCAGTCAAGAAATTAGTGCCACGGTGGCACATATTCCCCAGCGACATGTCGCTGGGGAAGGTCCTATTTAAAATTTAGTAATTACGATACTTAACTAAAAGATTAGTTAATTACGTATTATCCCCGGCGACATGTCGTTGGGGATTGTATTCCTTATACGTTGACAAGTCAACGACTACGCATTGTGTTTTTGTGGTTTAGTTCTTGGTATCCCCGGCGACATGTCGCTGGGGAATGGTTCCTTATTCGTTGACTTGTCAACGCATGGCAACTTATTTTTGACGTTTTGTGTACACTTTCCCCGACAACATGTCGCCGGGGAATGGTCTGCAATTTTTTTTAAATGCAGCCTGCAAAGCAGGCGATTTCCAGATTTTTCTGGAATTTTTTTCGGAAAAAATCTAAAACATCAAACTTGTACCAAAACATGTATAGCCTCATCACAACTTGTACCAAAACACAATACAATATAACGGATCAACTCAATACAAATACATCACAACTTGTACCAAAACCAAAACATAATAAAGCTAAATCATCCAAAATCCGAATAAGTCTACAAAACGTTGCTTCCTAGTCATAAACGGGGCTTACAAGTCAATATTCAACATGATAGGATAGGGAAACAAGTGTTTACAGGTCGCCAAGATGAACATAAAGTAACAATATAGCATACTAACCCATATATAACACAACTAACTATCGCCATCGCCATCCTCATCCTCGTCCTCCTGATCGTCGGCACTCTCCTCGTCGTCCTCGCAGCCGCTACTCCCGCTGGCACCACCCGACTCAAACTGTAAAAACATATCAGAGTACTTTGAGTCACTTTTGAAAAGACTCATCATGAAGTCCACTTTTTTGTGTAGGCTGTTGAGCGTGCTTTCAGACGCGGGCGTACTTGGGCTGGCTGTGGCCCGTGCTGGCAATACCCTACCAACACCGGGAATGTGCCCTCGCTGCTTACCCCTTCTAGCCAAGCGATTGATCTCATCATCAGTGTAGGTGCCCGTAGCCTCCAGCCTCCGCATCCTCCTATGTAGCGACAAAAACACAAGATAGTTAATATATTAGTCAGGTTGCTACATTATTCTCGATAATTCATTAAAGTGTGTGTTTTGAAACAAAACTTACGTGTATAAGGCGGTCCTCATCCCGAGTGAATTCCCCGTTAACAGTGTGTGCCACGAAGAAGGTGTCAATCAGCGACGGGTACTCCTAAGTGGCTGAGCTCTGTCTCTGTACATACACACGCATATAAGATGAAACAAATTAAAAACGACAAATCACAACACACCAAAGCATTATAATGTTTATTACCATATCATCTAGAAGGCGAGCAAACGACCAGGATCCCTGTCGAGATATGACCGTGATCTTTGCCCGGTTTTGCCGATTTTGAGCGGCTCAGGCAATGTTCCTGGGATCATTCCAAAACTGAATATACTTATCCCACTCTACCGTCGTAATGGACTCGGGACGTGCCCACCTGATCTTCTCCACATTGTAAGTCCTAGTCTGGGGGTCTATAACCCAATGTTGGGCCTTGAAAGCAGCCTTGTTGGTATTGTACGCTTTTTGCAACTGCTGCTGGAAGCCGGCTTCGATCTTTGTCCAGTAGGGGGATTCCATGTGCGGCCTCAAATCAAACTGGGTCTGCAATCACATACAACAAAACAAAGATAGAGTTAGAGATATAATTTATATATTAATTTAAATTCGTTTATTTATTGTTTATTTATTTATATGATATAAATAAATAAACGAATTTAGATAAATATACACAATTAAATAAATGAACACGATAATGAAATAAACATAAAAGGATAACTGACCCCAATATCTGTAATGAGCGCCGCCTTTCGCTCCTTCGGGACCTTCAGCCAAGAAGGGTAGTATAAAGGCACACCCCTAATGATCTCCCCGATGTAGCTAGACCAATGAGCC
>BQNB010033844.1:36993-52012 GCA_026074375.1 Tanacetum coccineum
AAACAATAGTTGTGTATAGATCTTTCTTCTTTCACAAAAGGATTGTCTCGTTAGGTTTTTATACGTTTATCGAGTTTTTTTCACATTTTTTACAACATAACCATATCCGAAACAAAACAGTATGTCTTAAATAGCTTAACTTCAAGTTTCGTATAAGCATAGACATTATAATAATCGACACAAGTAAAATTGTAAATGAAAGAAGCTATTTGTGAGATAATCAAACTCATCTTGTTAAAAGGTCTACTTAAGCTCCACTTGAGCTCTAGTTAAACAAGCTCAAACCAAGTTTGACTTTTAACTTAAAGCTTAATTAGTTATCGAGCTCAAGATTAACTCAAAGTTTAATCGATTTAACTTTTATGAGCTTGAGCTTCATACATTTGCCCGTTATTATTATTATTATTATTTTATTGTCATTACCAATTATTGAATAAATATGATATCTTTCAGTTTTTCAATCACTTTTGCACCCGCAGCCCACCCAACAATCAAACAGATTGGTCTCGTTGGGTTGAGGTACAAACATTAGTTATATATAATTTTCTTCTTTTGCAAATGTGTTGTCTTGTTAGCTCGTTATACACTCACTAAATAATTTACTTTTACATTTTTAACAGCATAACAAAATCTAATACGCTATGTCTTGAATAGCTTAACTTCAAGTATCGTGTAAGCATAAGCATAATAATAATCAGTACAAGTATGGGTTTAGATGAAAAGAGCTATTTGTCAGTTACTCTCAAACTCAACTAGTTAAAAGGATGAACCTTAATATAAATTTCAAAATTCAATGGGGAGCAACTAAGTTTATGTTGAGCTGGATAAGGCTCATACTTGGTCTTAAGACATTATGGTTAAATCGGTGCAACACCAGGTGTATATAGATCAAAATAATGAAGCTTATCTACAAAACATTTATTTACACAACCTTTATCGAACAAATTTTGTTTACATTTGGCACTTTACACTTGATTCTTCGATAAGTTATTGTAGTTATAGTCAAATTAGAGAGATAACATACATCAATGTGATTTTATATATATAATCATGTAACTCAAAGTAGTAATCGACAATTAATTGAAATATAAAGACCAAATTGTATCTCAATTAGGGTAGTAGGTAGTTGTTTTCACTCAAATTTTCTTTAGTTTGAGACTGAATTAACATAACATCATTTGACAAACATAACTGTTACCTCCTATATATTCATTTTTGGCGTATTACTTGCTTGACTAAATCAAAGAGGTTAACTGTTGCCTCCATATTTGTTGGTTTGCGGGAAGTAACTGTTGCCACCCATCATTTGCCAGGTTATTTTCCTGGTAACCATTTTGATTTGATATAGCTATATCTTGTGATTTTTCCCCAATTTATATTAGTTAATAAATTATTGTATTTGTTTAATAGAGTAAAGACATAGGAGGTGGGGTGGAAATGAGCCCAGCCGCTTGTGAAAAACTCGAGATCGGATCGATAAAAAACTCGAACGAGCCGGGCTTAAACGAGCTTGATACCAAGCTCGAGCCTAAGTTGCAACTCATTAATTAATCGAGCTCAAGCCTGTCACCTAGGCTAGCGAGCATAGACGACACTATGATATTTTAAGTATTAAACATATATTAAACATTATGCATTTGTAAGGTGAGCTTATTAACAAGTATAGCAAGCTTATCAACGAGCTCAAAATACATATATTATGAGTCGAGCTCGAGTCATGATTTAATTTTTTATTGTCAAATCGTATAAATAGGTAAAGCTCGAGCCAAACCCGAGTCATGATTTAATTTTCTAGGTTCACGTGGTTAGATTCAAAATATATCTAGCTACTATCTTAAAGTTAATTTATCGTTGTGGATTGTTGAGATATAGTTTTGAAACAGCTTTCACGAAAAATAGATTGTGCTTGTGTGTTTCTGATATACTGTATTAATTGGCACTGTAAAGATGTTTTTAGTCAAGAATAATGTGCACGTAGTTTTTATTGAAACGCATTACTACTAAAATGTTAGAAACATACTTATATACTTAGCTTGTTAGCTAGCCAAAATGCAAAAAGTCCAAGTACGTATATATTGTGGATTTAACGCGAGCAACAGTTGTGATTTTGGAAATAAGAGATATTTGTGTTTAAAAATAGAAACAATTTTCTGAAATAATCTGTAGTAGTATATATTTCTTACTCTTTAGTGGCCGGGGCTGCTGCTCAACACTCCAGATTTTCTCTTGCCTTCTTCTGGTATGCATGTATAATCAATGTTTTCAAAACCGGGTCAGCCATTGACCCGGGTTGACCTGGTTAGTTGTGACCAGTTTTTAGGCTGGAACCGGTTGACCCGGCTGGGTTGAATTGGGTTTCAATATATTGCTGCATAATTCATGTGCCGCATTCAGTGCGGTTTCTACCATTTGTAGATTTCTAACATTTGTTTTGTTTTTATCTATCAGAGCCTCCTCCGGACATCAACAACTGGTTCTCAAGCTACGAGTTATGTACTTTGTTGCTAGAAACCAACGACTAATTTTCGATTTTGTAAAACCAATTCTTATGGAAAGAATGAGGACCACTAGTCTATAGTATACTACCAAACAATACAGTAGCTGCTCACAAAATATGGGAGGATGAGAAAACAAGTCTTGTGATTATCAGCAGGTAATTTCTGATTTTTCATATTTCCGAAACTCTTCTCTTATTTGACACTTTATTATCAGTGATTTGAACTTGGGTGGTCCTTAAAAGTGATTTCTTATGCAAAAGTTTTACACTTATTTTTAGGTTTCACTCTTATGCAAGTTTCTTCTTGAGAAAATAAACCGAGTTGTAGTGATATTTAGCCATCAATACCATCCATTTCTTGTGTATCAACAGCGGAAGTAAGGGCGCGAAAACTTGAATGACTTGATTTGCCTATTAAACAGTAGAAGAACAATGACATTCGGTTTCATCCAAAAATTCAACAAGGGCAGAGTTACCTCCTATTCATAGTGCCAATTTGAATTCAGCAGCTACTTCTTTAAAAGTAAATGAGAATGGTTTTGTCACGCTGAAAAGCAAAAGAGAAAAGTTAATACGTGGGAACGTAAAGAGGGCTTCTTGTACATCGTCTGTATATGGTAGCATCAAGGGCGGCGATGATAAAATGGTACCGATGAAAAGGAAGACATTAACGGACGTGACAAACATTAACGTTGAGCGTTTACCAAGTGTGACTGGGAAATGGAAATGTCCAAGAAAGAGCAAGCCAGACAATGGCCCTCCACTGAAACAGCTTCGACTTGGACAATGGTTTCATCATCAATAGTACTAGCAAAGCCAATGCATTTGTTCTTTAACTCATTGGCATGTTAAGCATGCTATCTGCAATGGCATCTGGTATCATTTAATTGAACTGGAACGATACATATAATTGTTTTATTAGTTTGAAGTTTATAGGATTCATAAGCTATTGGAGTTTATGACAAAACACGAGGGCAATTCTATTGAGCTGCAAACTTTACATTCTTGAAACGTGCTGCTGCTGTATTAACAATCACTTAGTTCTAAAACTGTAAAGTTATTAAGCAAACATGATACACGGAGGATAATGATCCTGCTGCTGTATTGACCAACTGTCTTACCAAGCTCCACGGGCCTTGCGAGGTGGTATGTGAAATCTGCCACTTTGCGGTTTACAAAGGTGAATTGGTTGAGGTTTCTTCATGTCCAAAACAAAAAATAAAGAAACTGACAGCATGTTTGTTTCTTTTAAAAATTGATAACAAATGATCCTTGGATTAGCTCAACCTATTTGACTTTGCACTAAAATAACAGTCTGTTTTATCTCAAACTCATTATAGACTTATCAATTTGACGCTTCTAGATACAATAATATTGATGGTCTCGTGTTGTTGTATCTAGATAATCATAGTTTAATTATTTGATCTGATGTGATAATATTGCACTGGGTGGAGCTTTGCGTAAAGGCACCAGATTCCCTTCATATCATATCATGGTCTCTTATCTTTGTCTGCTACTTTTCAAATCGAAGACGAGTTCCTTTTTTTGACAACTATAAATTAGTTTAGCTTACACAAACGAGTTTTTTTTCACAAATATTCCAAATTAAATTAACCTGGTCGTACTAGGAACTAAGTGTAGCATCAGATTTTGATGACAAACAAGTCAAATTCAGTGTGTCATATGTCGTTGTCCGGTTTCCTTTTCGACTGAGAAAAGTTTAGAGATAAGTCAATTTAACTGAAATTGGTTGATACTAATATTAACTTTTTTTGTTCGTTAGATACAAGTTTAGACGCGCGTCATGTCAAGTACGCAGTTTGATTTAAAGTGCTCTGTCAAGATCAAAACTTTGGAAAACGACATCACACTACAGTGATCAACCCTTTCCCCAGCAACATTCTGACACCTTCGCCAGCGACATGTCGCTGGAGAAACCTATCCCAGCGACATGTCGCTGGGGAAACATTGATGGGGTAAGCTCGATGACAAAACGTTCCCCAGCGAAAAGTGGGCCCCACGTATTTATAGATAACACGACTCAGCCGCCACAAATGCAATCTCCGAACAATAGAAATAACAACCCACTAATGGGGAGCATGTTGGCTTCAACCTACAAACTGTAAAGTTGGTTTAATGATATCAAAAACCAAAGGCTAGCTTCCCCACCTTGCCCTGGGAAAAAAAAAAAAAAAAAAGGGAAAGAAGTGGAAAGGGGGGAAGAAAAAAAAAAAAAAGAAAAAAAAAAAAAAAAGAAAGAACGAAAGACCATCCAAACAATCTGCGTGTGATAAATGGGAAAGTGTTTCGACTTGTGAGTGAAAGAAGCTGCTTATTTCCAAATCAATGAAAACTTCTCTCAAATGCTTGGGACTTATTTTTTGATTATCAGTTTCAATAAGCAATCCTTGGTGGTTCTGTTTTTGTTAAGTTTTTGAGTTTTGCATGAAATGTGAAATTTTTTGAATAAATCTGAGTTGGTGTTGGTATTTTTGAAAACTAAAAAGAAAAGTAAATTGGAGAAGAAGACAAGGGTATATTAGTCATTTCGCAGGCCTTTGACTTTTACAAACGAAAAAAACGAGTGTTAGTGAACGGTACGGTTTAGTGGCAGCGATTGCAATTTTGAGTGAACAGCGATGACAATATTTGAAAAAAAAAGTTGGTGGCTAGGAGTGCAATTTCGTGAAATTTGTTGGATTATGTGAGTTGGATCCGCATGTTATACGTTAGAAATACGTCAGCCTATTGGGGGCACACACATTAATACACGAATAATACGTTTTATACTTCACGAAATATATTTAAATAGTTGTTGGTTACCGTTACTTTTAATAACTAACTTAATGAACATTTAAACTAGAAACCAAGGGACTAAATTGAACAAACCCGAACCCTAAGGATGGCCGGCCCCTAGGTAGTTCTAGAAGGGTTTTTGGAGCCAATTTTGGAGATAAGGGCATTCTTGTGATAATTATGGAATTACAGGTTATCTTTTTCTACAAGAATTAGGGTTAGGTGCCTATATAAACACCCACCCCTAACCCTTATAATTCATTCATCACAACCCTAAAACCACACCAAAAATCGATGATCTCCCTCTCCCATAAGTCGACCGAATTTCCCTTTTAGGATTTTCGGTTCTACTCCCTTTTCCCAACCGAAATCGACCAAAAACCTATACTAGGGTTTTCGGTTTTACTTGTCTTCCTTGCTCGACGATTCAAGATCTACACGTGGTGTTTGTTTGGTGTTCTCCTAGTTTGACGAAATACAAAAACTCAATCTAGGGTTTTCGGTTCTAGGGTTTTCAGTACAAGCCCTAATTAGGGTTTCTTGGTTCAATCTCAAAGGGTGCGTTTGGAATTCGGTTATTAACAGAAGGTTGTGTTTGGTTCGTGAAGTCAAGGCTAGCACACTTGGCGTGTTCGTTTGACGTGATTGTGTGAGCAACAATAGAAGTGGTAATTTAACCACTACTTTGTTTCAAGATCAAGATCAAGAGGTAAGTAATATTCTACTTTATTAAGTGTCAATCTTAATGCTAAAACTAGATCCATCCGCTGCGTACTCGTAGTTAATGGTTTAACTATTTATAAAATCCTAACAGTGGCATCACGAGTTAACTCGTTTTGGTATTATGGGTTACACACCTAGAATTAATTTACACGCCTAAAATTAATACACTCGCTAGATTTGCTTTGTTTAATTGTTTATTGTTTTTCTTGAAAATTATGGCAAAAATATGCAAATGCTTTCCATAAATAATTAATATGTTAGATCTAGATCTTGATAATGTTAAAAGTTAATGTAGGTTAAAAAAGAAAGTATTATTAATTTGTTAATATAATAGATTTAATTCCTTTTTTCTTTGCTCTAAAGGGAAAGTGAATCGAGTTAATTCATTAAAAGATCTTGTTTTTTAAATAGGTTAATAAAACCTTTTAAATAAGGAAAATAGATCTTTTAATTTATTAGTTTGATTTTTTTTCCTTTTCCGGCTATAAGACCCACTCAATCATGCTATGTGATGAATGGGGCGATCTAGGTACTATGATGAAATCCTAGTGAGGGTCTTATGGTTCTCCAATTGGAGAAGACTCGTAAGAGAACTCGGATAAATTACATGTTTACTTGTTTTTATGTCATCTTCTTTCTTAGTCAGTTTATATGCCTATATGTTTCCGTGTGACTTGTTATACACCAAATATGATTCAAACGGACAAATACTTATAGAGCAAGATGATATTAAAACTGTCTATTAATTTACACGCCTAAATATTGTTTAATGTGACATGCTATTTGTTTTGGGTAAAACTTATTTTGGAGAAAATTAACTAGACATTAATTTAATGGAACTTGATTTCTTGATTAAAAACCGAACATTATTAGTCACTGAGAAGTTCGGCTCACCCATTAGAACAAACTACAAAAGAAGTTTAAGGCGGATTGTCTATCCTTCCTAAAGAAATTAGGTTTCTAAATAAGCTTTGCGGTGACATGTTTCTTCGTTTCTTTGTACGTTCGAATGGAGCTATCGAGAACCTTTGATACCATAATGTAGAAACTAAGGTTTTAAAACTAAGTGTTACAAAGTTGTTTGCATGCTTCTTTGAACACGCATTTGACATTCGTTTATGTGTATACCCTATGTGAAATTTAAGTCTATGCCAACCAAACAAAGAATGCGTGCATTTTGTTTGACCTCTTTGGTCAGACCTTAGGGTCATTCCAACCCTATGGCGAATTTTGTCATAGGTCAGATCTATGGCAATTTTGGCAAGTTCTTGGTTTGGTCGACTTAAATCGAGTATGCTTGGTCAGACCTTGGACCCGAGGCATAGGTTGAGACTAAACATGCTCTTGATGTTATTATATGATTACTAATGTCATTACAAGTCTCATAAATCTAAGAGTTGCATCTAATGCAATTAACGCACGCCGCTTACCTCTTGCCCTACTTGTTTACACGTTGGTCAGACATTCGGTAATAAGTGGGAGGTCAAGTTGGATCTTAGTCTTAACTAGTAAATTAATTGGGTAGTTAATTCTATTAAGAATTTAATTATCGAAATACTAATTGTTTGAACTTTTCTTATTGTAGATGACTATCTCAGTCGGAAACAATTCGGTATTCAGGAGTTTCTTTGAGAAACATAAACTCACTGGACCTAACTTCATCGACTGGTACCGACAACTTCGTATTGTCCTATGAGCTGAAGATAAGGTTAACTACTTGGAGCAATCCTATACCTGCTGCACTTGTTGTTGCTCCTGGACATCAAGTTCCTCCCGAAGCTCTTGCAGCCCACACTGCATGGGTCAAGAGATCAAAGGAAATTGCTGTGCTCATGCTTATGACCATGGATCTAGATATCCAATGGAATCTAGAACACCTTGGTGCATATGACATGCTTCAGGAGTTGAAAGCTTTGTTTGCTCAACAGGCAAAACATGAACTTCTTCAAACCGTAAGAGAATTTCATGCGTGCAAGCAAGAAGAAGGTCAATCTGTTAGCTCATATGTTCTTAAGATGAAGATCTACATTGACAATTTAGAGCGTCTCGGTCATCCCGTGTCACTAAACCTTGCAGTGAGTCTAATCTTAGTCTCTCTATGTAAGGAATATGACAGCTTCGCGGAAAATTATAATATGCACAGCATGGGAAAGACTATGAATGAATTACATGTTATGCTTAAGCTACATGAGCAAATGGTTCTAAAAAAAGATGTTGCACCTGCGCTTCATGCAAACCAAGCAGGAAAGGTCCAAAAAAACAAACACAAGAAACCGCACAAGGCTGCTAAGGGGAATCAAGGGAAAGGGAAAACTAAGTTGGTCTATGCACCTAAGTATAAACCTGCTTATGCTCCCAAACCCAAAATTCCTCCAGCACCCAAGAAGGATAATCCTGCTAAGGACGCGATCTACCACCAATGCAGTGAAGTAGGTCATTGGAGAAGAAACTGTCACGTTTATCTAATACATCTTGGGTTTATGACACGGGTTGTGGTACTTACATTTATATCATAGAACTCTATTACTTTCCTAATACATTTATATGACCCGAGTTGCTGAAAAAGAAGAAGTTATCTCAAGGAGCTAGCACTTCAGGTATTTTCATCATAGAACTCTATTACTTTCCTAATACATCTTGGGTTTATGACACGGGTTGTGGTACTCACATGTATATAACTACTCAGGGTCTCATGGGAAGTAGGAGCTTTAAGTCTGTACGTGGGCGATGGTCATCGTGTAGTAGTTGAAGCTATTGGAGAATATCACTTGTGTCTCCCTAGTAGATTAGTTTTAATTTTACACAATTGTCATTATGCTCCCTCTATCACTAGAGGAATCATTTCAGTTCTTGTTTGTATGACGATGATTTTATTAACCGTTTTGAGAATAATATACTTTCAGTTTCTAGGAATAATTTGGTTTATTTTTGCGCTATCTCAAGGGATGGTATTTATGAAATTGATTTGTCTTCTTCTAATACAAATGATAGTTTTATGTATGCTGTTAGCAATAAAAGAGCCAAACTTAACTTGGATTCTTCTCTTTTGTAGCATTGTCGTCTTGGACACATTAGCAGGAAATGTATTAAGAAGTTGCAACACGATGGACTTCTTAATTTAACTCACATTAAGTCTTTTAAAAAATGTGTTTCATGCATGTCTAGAAAGATGGCAAGAAAATCTTATTCACATCAAGTGGAAAGGGCTAAAGATCTATTTGGACTAATACACACCGATGTATGTGGCCCATTTAGAACTGTGTCAAGACAAGGATCAAGCTACTTCGTCACTTTCAATGACAACTTTAGTCGTTATGGTTATGTTTACTTGCTGAAACATAAACATGAAGTGTTTGAAACATTTAAGGTGTTCAAAAGGAAGTAGAAAACCAACTCGGGAAGACCATTAAGTCACTATGTTCTGATCGTGGTGGTGAATATATGAGTCAAGAGTTTTTGGAAGAGTTTTTGGATCATCTAAAGGAGCATGGGATTATTGCCCATCGAACTCCTCCTTATACGCTACAACATAATGTTGTGTCTGAGAGGAGAAATAAAACACTACTAGATATGGTTCGCTCCATGATGAGTCAAAATACTCTTCTAAAGTCCTTTTAGGATTATGCCCTTGAGTCTGTTGCACGCATTCTCAACATGGTTCCAACTAAGAAGGTTGAAAAAACACCATACAAAGTATGGCATGGGCAAGCCCCTAAGTTGTCTTACTTAAAAGTCTGGGGTTGTGAGGTACTGGTTAAGCGTGATACACTTACCAAACTTGATAAATTATAACCCAGATCTATTAAGTGTATCTTTGTAAGATACCCAAAAGAAACAATATGATATTCTTTCTACTACCCACCCGAGAACAAAGTACTTGTTTCCTGGAATGCTTAATTCTTTGAGAATAATCTTATATCTCAAGAAGCAAATGGGAGTCTAGAAGATCTTGAAATTATTCAAGAGGAAGATACGCAAGCTTCTATAAACACTAGCTCACATGATGATGAGGATGATCAAGAAATTGATGAACCTCAAAGTGATATCAATCTTATTCGTAAGCCTACTAGGACACGTCGTGCCTCAGATCGAATGTGTTTACACGTCGATGCTTAGGAGCATGAGTTGGGGGATCTTGGTGAACCCGCTAACTATAAAGCCGCATTGTTGGATCCTGAATCGGACAAATGGCTTGACGCTATGAATATGGAAATGCAATCCATGAAAGATAACGAAGTCTGGGACTTAGTTGATCTTCCTCCTAATGGTAAAACTGTTGGTAGCAAATGGCTCTTCAAAAAGAAGACTGACATAAATGGTGTAGTACACACCTTTAAAGCTCGTCTTGTAGCAAATGGCCTCACTCAAACCTACAGGGTTGATTTTGAAGAAACCCTTTTTCCTGTTGCAGACATTATAGCTATAAGGATTCTTGTAGCCATGCGTTATATGACTATGAGATTTGGCTAATGGATGTCAAAACTGCCTTCCTCAATGGACATCTTTCTGAAGAAGTCTATATGGTGAAACCTGAAGGTTTTGTTAATCCAAAACATCCTAACCGAGTATGCAAGCTCAAGCGTTCCATTCATGGACTTAAGCAAGCATCTAGGCAATGGAATAAAGGATTTGATGATAAATTAAGAAATTCGGTTTTAGTCAAAATCGTGATGAGCCATGTGTATACATGAAAGATAGTAGGAGTTATGTCACTTTCATAATGTTATATGCCGACGACATATTAATCATGGGAAATAATATTCCAATGTTAAAAGATGTAAAATCCTATCTTGAAAGATATTTTGCTATGAAAATCTAAGAGAAGCTGCATATATTCTTGGAATTAAGATCTACCGAGATAGATCAAGACGGTTAATTGGTTTGTGTCAAAGTGCTTACATTGAGAAAATATTGAAAAGATTTTTAATGGAAACTTCGAAACGTGGAACTATCCCAATGCAAGAAAAGCTAAAATTGAGTAAGTCACATGGTGCCTCAACACCTGCTGAAAAACAGCGCACGAAAAATGTTCCATACGCCTCGGCTGTTGGATCGATTATGTATGGTGTAAGATGTACTCATCCTGATGTTGCGTTCGCTCAGAACATAACAAGTCGATTTCAAAAGAATCCAGGTGAACTTCACTGGACTACTGTTAAAAACATTCTGAAGTATCTTTGCAATACTAAAGATATGTTTCTTGTTTACGGAGGTGATATGAAACGAGAGCTCAGGGTTTCTTGCTACGCTGATGCTGGATATCTGACTGATGCTGACGACCTCAAGTCTTAGACTAGATATGTATTCATTTTAAATAGAGGTGTTGTTGATTGAAAGAGCATAAAGCAAAGTATTTTTGTAACTTCATCTATAGAAGCTGGGTATATAGCTGCTTATGACGCATATAAAGAGGCTGTATGGATTTGAAAATTAATTTCTTGGCTTGGTATTGTTCCCACAATTGAAGAACCCATAAGTATGTATTGTGACAATACGGGAGCTATTGATATAGCTAAAGAAAGTGGAATCACCAAAGGTGCTAGACATTATCGTGCCAAAGTTCATTACCTCCGAGAAGTTATAGAATTTGGTGACGTGAATATAGAAAAAGTTCACACAGATGACAACTTAGTTGATCCTTTTACAAAGGCTTTATCTTGTCCTCAGCATTTAGAATTAACTAAGAATATAGGATTAATTCCAGCTAGTAGTCTCATGTAAATCTATGTTTTATTAGTATTTGGATAATTTGGATTGTAAGACAGTTTTGTTTTCTGATGAATAAAGATACTTGATGTTTGTTTTTCATTCATATAATAACTGTTATCCTATATTTGCATGTTTAATCCATGAATGATTTATCATTCTAAATATATCAATTGTCGGTTAACAATATGGGAATATTGTTACATAAGGCAAATGTAAGTGTTGGTTATATTCTTTGAATATATGGATTGTTCCCGCCAAACTCACGTGTATTCACAAGGGATGCATATTGGATACCCCAACTTTCGAACATTTACTTTTGGATCTTTGTCATGAGTAAGATATCAAAAATGGTTTAATAAGTCATCCTTAGACATGAGATACAAACAAGTTCTGTATGTGTGGATATCACTTTTTAATTATAAGTCAAATGCTATCCTGAATAAGGTAGTTATAAAAGCTATTTTTGAAAGTGATATGAAGCAGCATCCACAACACTTGTAGCCAACAAAGAATTTGTTCCTCCACTTGATATGTGTAGAAAGATACCATGGGCCCTTTCCAGAATTAATCAGATAATTGCATGGCTGTGCCCACAGGGTAATTCAAGATGATTCTTGATTACATTTGATAAATCTGAATTATTTCTATAACGAGAAACTAAAATGTTAAACTATATGGAATGAGTTAGGATCCATATCTATGATTTAACGGTATCTGTAACAAAGAAATGATAATAGCAAGAAATACATAACCATTGAGCTAAGATTGTTCTAGAAAACTTTATCTCAAGTATTTCTAATTTAAAGGCAAAGCGAGTGTTGCTAGACGTTTCCAGTGTCAGTATAAATGCAGTATGCTACTCCAACACCCAAGTGGGAGCTGTTGGATTATGTAAGTTGGATCCGCATGTTATACGTTAGGAATACGTGAGCCTATTGGGGGCACACACGTTAATACACGAAGAATACATTTTATACTTCACAAAATATATTTAAATAGTTGTTGGTTATCGTTACTTTTAATAACTAACTTAATCAACATATAAATTAGAAACCATGAGACTAAATTGGACAAAACCCGAACCCTAAGGGTGTCCTAAGGATGGCCGGCCCTAGGTGGTTCTAGAAGGGTTTTATGGAGCCAATTTTGGAGATAAGGGATGTCTTGTGATAATTATGGAATTAGAGGTTATCTTGTTCTACAGGAATTAGGGTTAGGTGCCTATATAAACACCCACCCCTAATCCTCATAATTCATTCATCACAACCCTAAAACAACACCTAAAATCGGTGATTTCCTCTCCCATAAGTCGACCGAATTTCCTTTTTAGGGTTTTCGGTTCTACTCCCTTTTCCCAACCGAAATCGACCAAAAACCCATACTAGGGTTTTCGGTTTTACTTGTCTTCCTTGCTCGACGATTCAAGATCTACATGTGGTGTTTGTTTGGTGTTCTCCTAGTTCGACGAAACACAAAAACCCAATCTAGGGTTTTCGGTACTATGGTTTTCGGTACAAGCCCTAATTAGGGTTTCTTGGTTTTCGGTTTAAGCTCAAAGGGTGCGTTTGGAATTCGGTTATTAACACAAGGTGGTGTTTGGTTCGTGAACTCAAGGCTAGTAAACTTGGCGTGTTCGTTTGACGTGATTGTGTGAGAAACCGTAGATGTGGTAATTTAACCACTACTTTGTTTCAAGATCAAGATCATGATCAAGAGGTAAGTAATATTCTACTTTATTAAGTGTTAATCTTAATGCTAAAACTAGATCTATCCGCTGCGTACTCGTAGTTAATGGTTTAACTAGTTATAAAATCCCAACAAAACCGAGGGACATTTTTTGTAGTTTACCCTATTTTTTACATGCTGAATCGGTAACAAGTGAAGAAATGTGACGAAATTTCTAATATTGTAACAAATTCAAAAGTTCGATACTGATAATGGTATTTTACAAACAAAATGTGAAAATTTGAGAAAGTATGTTGTTAATAAATTAAATTTAACCCTTTTTGTTTCTAAAAATTGTTACCTTGAGCTACTTCACATATGGAGTTTGAATAAAAATGAGCTTTAATGCAATGCTAATCCAAAATATACGCCTACCGTGTCTACTCACCTGTTGCTTTAATTGTTGGAAGTTCAATTTTGAAGTAAAACATATATCGTATATCATATATCAAATCGATGCAAATCGATGATTAAAACCTAATATACATGTTTGCAATATATCGATGAGAGTCGAAGCTAGAGATAGAATTAATTATTGAAAATAAAATCAAGTACAATACAGCTTCAGAGTGTTTGCACACTAGGAATTGTGATAATTACATAAATGTAACAATACAAAGAACATAATCTTAACACGAAAGAAAACAAATCCAAGGAATTAAAGCTGCAACACACCCACAAAACATTAGAACAAACCAACTTGAAGAATAATATTAGATAACCATAGGGTGAACGAAGTACGATTTCATGTAACTTATCATCTCTTCTCCGGCATGTGTAAAGCCATCGTTGACGCTATATAGGACTTCACACATACGTGCAAGGTTGATTGCAGGCATAAGTAGTGGAAATGGGACAGCTGTAGGCCTGAGCGACTCTCGGTTTATAACTTTCCATGCATCTTCAACTTTTCTTGAGATATATTCACAAGCTTCATCCTCTGATGCACCACTTTCCTTAGAATAGCATTAGATGCTTGAAGCAACATGGCCTCTCTCTTGTTCCTCCTGAAATAACATTTTTTTTTTGTATTTCAGAGTCTTGATTAAATGGATGCATGATCAAGTAGTACCTTGTGGCTGACAATATCATCCATAAGTCTTACAATCAGAAGCTTTTATAATAGGAGGATACGAGGACACCCATTTAAAGGTATCCTCGGTGACGATATCACCCCTGCCAACATAAGATCTCGCTATCATCAAGCCGTAGGTACCAGTCACCATTGACACAGACATGTACTCGTCAAGAGTTGGCATGTACCCCTCTTTTAACCATCTGGCTTCTACCAAGTAGTTGCGAACCAACTCTTTTGCCTGTATTAATTGTATCCGAGATGAGACAATATTTATCCAAATCATGAAATTCAAAATTGAAGAATATGTAATTTACCATCTCCTTCACATAGTGAATTTGATATGTTTTTCCCTCCTTTTCAAGTGATTCCTCCATTTCTTGGTAAAGATTGAAAATTTGTTGATATATGAATTTCATGTATTCTGGAAGCATATCCAAGCAGCTTATTGACCATCTAGAAATTATGCAATCAACTGATTATACGAACCAATA
>BQNB010033845.1:0-52011 GCA_026074375.1 Tanacetum coccineum
TATAATGTATTTTTGGTACGTTTTTGGTCATTTAAGTCCGTTTTTAATGGAAAAAGGTATGTGTAATTAAGCACATACCAGTCCCCAACTTTCACTTCTCCATACTAAGCTTAAAAACAAGATCATTGTCAAGTACAAGTCATGATACTAACACTACTCATAAATACTAATTGTGTATTGCTTTTTCTCCCTTATTCTTAATTATTTTTGTATCTCAAGATTTTATTTTTGTCATATACCCGAAGGCTCTTTAAGACTTATTTCGATATTTATTAAATTCGAAAATAAAGCGGGACGGTTGAAAATAAAATTTAGCTTCCACCCCTATCCTTGAAAACCGATGAAGTGACCGAAATTTGGCTTTTGTTGCTTTTGCCTTAATTCATGTCATATACCCTAAGGCTCTTTAAGACATAAATCAAGTAATATTATTTACACCATATACCCTAAGGCTCTTTAAGGTGTAGATAACTAAGCAGCATTTTTAAATCATTAATTTTATTCATACCATATACCCTAAGGCTCTTTAAGGTACAAATAAATTCATGATTAGTATTACTTATGTCATATACCCTAAGGCTCTTTAAGGCAAAAGTAATATCATAATTAACTTTACTCATGCCATATACCCTAAGGCTCTTTAAGGCATAAGCAAAGCAATAATCCATATGATGCATATAATAAGCCAGAATTCGAATCATTGACTTCCAAGTCAAAGGAAAGTTACTAAAAATTAAGTTGAACCGAACAACATTACTTATTAAACAATTTATATATAAGTGAAACAAGCTAATGAGAGAAAAAGCCACAATTAATACTTATGAGCCTTAAAGAAATCCAACTATTCCATGTTTAGCATCTAAACTGTTAATACAAAGTAAACCGTAAAAACGTTTATCTTTATATTTTACGATCTCACTTTGTTTTGTCGATAACAAAACATAAACTTATCAACCAACAAACTCTAAACGTTACTAAGCCAATAGTTTTCTAACATACCAAAACACTTTATAAAAACAATATTTTTCTCATTCACAAAACCTATCTTGCAATTTTCTAAAAATGATCTTAAACACCTTTTTCATAAACTTTACCCTAAATACAAAATATTTTTTCACAAAAAATATTTCCTCATAAAACTTCCTTCCCACTCATAAAATCTGATCAAAAGATTCTCTTTATTATTATATTAGTTTAAATGTTAAAAAGTCAAAGCTTATTTCTGAGTACTGTTTGCCGGTGCTCTCAACTTTACATACCGGTGCCTTTGGGAAACAGCACCGGCAGTTCCGGCAAACAGTAAAATGTTTGGCTATAAATACCAACTCATTTCTCTTGATTACACACACTTCTTAATACAATTCTCTTTCTAAATAATCAGTGTACAACTGATCTTCTATGTCTACTTCTCACTTGTTCTAGGCATTTATCCTTTCTAACATTTTTCTTCTCTCTAGATCTGGTTACCACTGATCTTCTCCTATATTCTACTCTACTCTAATGCTTCTTGTAGATCCTTCATGACGTTGTCGTGACGACACCAAAAGGTCTTCTATGGACAAGCTCGCCAAAATCTCTTGAAGCTTGGATCTATCTTCCATCTTGTGGCAAGCTTCTATGTCTCAAGATCTTCTTCATCTTGTCTCTAATCTTCAAACAAAATATCTTAGAAATGTCTAGATTTGGTTTGGTGACGTTGATGTAAAAACAATATATATGTGTATGTTTGGTACCTAGTAGAGGACAAGCATTGGTGATGTGACGAAGGGTTTAGGATTTGAATAAGGGGTGTTGTAATGTGTAGTGGCAAATGGTGAATGGTTCTAATATGTGGAACCCGGTGTTTAACTTAGCATCGTGAAAATGATTAAGTAACGTTGTGTGGCTTCTCCGCCGGTTAAAGGAGATTTGGTGATTAGTGTATTCGAACTCTCGAGTAGGTGACTCGGGGAGTGGAGTAGGGCAAGGAAGGAGTCCTTGTAGCCGAACCACTATAAATAACCGTGTCATATATCCTTTACATTATTGCTCGCATTATCTGATTTTAAACATATCACATCACATCAAACAAAACTAAATACACTTTTGTGAAAATAAATAAAAGAAAATAAAAGTTAAGATTTTAATGTGAAAACTATTCAACCCCCCCCCCCTGAGTAGTGGTACTGCCACTACTCGTCTCTTCCTTATGATCGCTAAAAGTCTCGAATTCGGGCAAAGAATTAACCGAATAAGAGAGAGAAGTATCAAACTCCTCAAAGAATGAATCACTATCCGCGACGGGGATAGGAAATGAGGAGGGAGACTTGAGCACACGATCAGGAGTAGGGTTGTCATTCAAAGATTCGATATTAGCAATAAGACGATTGATGTTCAATAATTTCTCACGAAGAATAACGTCTTGGATTCGAAGAATATCTTCTAAATCAATCTCTTCCTTCTCTTGGTCAACATCATTCACCTCCTCTAAGCTGACGAGCTCAGAATCGGGAGGTGATGCTTCAACGTACTCAATGTCTTCAAAATCATCATCATCACTTGAAGTACCATCGTCGTTGGAATCGGATAAAATCAAAGAATGATTTTTTAAAGCATCAAAAGTAGAAGAATTTTCACAAACGGGCACATCACACGTATCGTCGGAAATACCCTCGGACTCTCTTGGGATTGGGACAAGGTTCTCAACACTAGACTTTATTACTTCGTCCGATTCCGTTTCTGGAATAGTGCTAAGATGCTCGTCCCCCATACTTAGAGAGTTATCGGGCTCCTCGGTTGGTAAGTCGGGTGCGATTGCTTTAGACGAATTCTCTAAATATTCCCTATATTGAATAGTGTACTCCTCATCATCATCGTCGTAGAAGGTAGGACGATTCTAACTTGGACAATTAATAAATTCTGATAGATCCTCACTTATAATTTGCAAATCTTTAAGAAGTTTATGAAGCAATTCTTGTATATCCTCTGGTTTAGCATGCTGAATTTCAAAAAATTTCTCCCAAGCTAGCAATAAAACCTTTGGCGTTTCTCTAAAAGATATACGATTAAACTTCTTTAAAAAGGTTTGTATCGATTTCATTAGGTCTCTTTGCAAGCAAAATTTCCACACTCGTTTCTTGAGGAGGATTATGAATGACGGGATACTGCGGGGGTTGTAATTGGTCAAATCTGGAAGAATTAGAATTATAGAAATTTTGGTTCATCGGTTGATACTGAAAACTTTCATGAGGACCTCCCCACATATTCTCCATTCTCACAAAACAAAGGTATTGTTGTGGAAGACTAGGTTGAAGTTTGTGGAAAATATTATCAAATTTTGATTGAAACAACGGGCTCCCTTAATTGTAACAAAACGGACTTATTGAGGTGGACAAATCGAGTATAACCATAATGAGCATTGTTCCCACATAACTCACAAGAATACGTCTGGTACTGGGGTTGTGGAGTGTAGTCGGAAAAGTTTGGAGAATCGTTGTACGAATTCGGATTTGGATCACAAGCAGATGAATTTCCAACTCTTGAAGCGCAAATCAAACAAAATCCACCTTTTAACGGGCTTTCACACTCGCAACAAGTGACTGGCTTTCCATCTCCATAAGAGCATTCATACGAATTTTCATTATTAAACTGAAACCACACTACTCACTAAACTGGCACGTACAAAGATAACAATGAAAGCCAACACACGGTTGTCCACACCCCATACACTCGCTTTGTTCGAATGACGACATAATAAAGAATTAAACAAAATTAGAGGGTTGAGAAAATAAGAATTAAACGGATAAGAGGATTAGAAAGGAATATTTTTAAAGAATTTTCAAATAAAACACATAAGGAAAATAATAATAAAAAAAATAAAAAAAAAGAAAAATATTTATGGTAACCGAAAGTTAAACGTGCACGGTATCTCACTTTAAAGAAAACGTACAAGAAGCGGAGGAGCTGGTAACTCCAGGCGCTATTTAGAAAAAAACCCTTCCATCTTTTGGGTGGATGTTTCTTAAATCAAACACCCGCCTTAAACTTTCCTTATAAGCACGTAATCTAAATGAGAGCCCTAACAACTATTAACAAACTGTAATTTTTTAATATTAAAAAACACGAAAATAGAAGTGTAAATATTTTGTATTTTTATGTATTTTTTTATTACGAGAAAATATTCAAATAATGTGAAAAACTATAACTTCCGATGAAGGGTCTTCAAAATACTAATCTTTCAACGTAAACACCTGTTAAACGCACATACAACCGATTCTCCGGTAGCGATGCCAAATATTGATATGCCCAAACATACTATATATAATATAAGTATATAAGGATGTAAACAATTATAGTATAGTAATAAGTATTCCGCGAGGATTCTAGAAAATTACTTTAATCCAAAGTAAAATCCAAAATCTTCCCGAGTCGTATCCCGACGAAGCGTGAATTGATAATCGGTTAAGTCCGTGATCACGTGATTTGAATGGTTTAAAAGTTTTTGATTTGGTTTCTAATTCTACTAATGAAAACGAATAAAACATGTAAAAACAAGTTAACAATAAAAGCATTTAAAGCACTTAAGAAATAAAGCACGAAAACGTAAACGGGAATTAATAAAACGCGACATTTAAGCAACTATGACAAATTTAATCCTTACGAATGCAAATTTAATTTTTATAACTCCTAAATGACAAAAGAAAATTTTCAGAAAAAGAATTATATTTTTTTGATTTTTTTTATGAATTATTAAAGTTTTTAAACTAATTAATGCAAGAAAAATACTAGACTATGATTTAAAATTCTAAGAAAATTACTAAAAATTGCTAATGATGAAAAGTACACATGAAAATTAAAAACTCAAAAGTTGCTTAAACGAATAAGCTCTGAAAAATGGAATAAGCACTCGAAGTGCTTATTTTATAAAAGAGCTCAAAAAGGGTTAAAAGAAATGTTTGTGCACCCTTGGACGTAAAAGTCCCAAGGGCGCAGTGGTGTTGGTGTGGTGTGTTAAAAAGAGGGTTGAATGAGGTTGAGGTCAAGGGTTCGAGCCTTGCTCACCCTTGACTTCCCTTGTTCCCCTTTTTTTATTTTGAAAAAGCTTTTTGAACAAGTTTATAAAACAGCTGAAAATAAACAACTTTTGTGAAGAAAACTTTTTTCAAAATCACAAATAAGCTAGATAACAGCTTAAAATCATAACAGATATCACTTAACTCTTTTTAGCTTTTTCACAAAACTCAAAGACATTTATAAGCTAAAATAAGCTCAAGCCAGAGCAAAACTAGCTACAACTACCCTACAACTAACCTAATAAGCAAGACTGAATCAAATCTAAGCTAAAAGTATTTTTTACATAAGCCATAAGCTGAAAAAGCATTAATAAGCACCCAAGGGAAAACAGTTTCCAAAACAGACTAACAGCCAACTTTGAGCTTATTTTTAACTAAGCTAATGGATCCTTATGGACTATTGGCTTATACCATTTTAAAGCCTAACCTCCAAACTACTTAAAACAGCTTTTGAAAAGTAGTTTGAAATCTATTAAAGCTAAGAAGATGCTTATTGAAAAAGCTGATGCAGGCAAATTACACTAATTTTTTTGGTTTTTAAAAGTTTTATCAAAAGACAAAATGCTAATTTGCAGTCCTAAAACAGATAGCTAAATGAACTTTTAAGAACAAAATAAGCTCTAATCTATCAAATTTGACCTATGATCTATTTGTACACTAAATTTCAGAAGCTAAATCTAATTTAAACTACTTAAAATTTAAGTTTGAAAAAGCCTTAAAAGAAGTTTTGATTGCTGATGCATTTGACACAAAACCAAATGAATACAGACTTAAAGACTAGCCTCTATACTAATTAAACATTTAAACTAAAGCATTTTGATGAACTGAAACAGCTAGAACTAGTTTAAGCTAAAAGAACCTAAGAAACTAAGCTTATGACCACAGATTTAAACCTTACTAGCTTAAAACCATAAACTTAATATTCAGAACCTAAAAACTTGATTAAACAGATTCTAAAACTTATTTTGAGCTAACCAAACTTGGATCAAGTAACCAAGGTGATCCAACAGTACTAACTTATGTTAGTACTGTTTGATCCAAACACCCCTTTAAGAATCTAATAACCATTTTTAGCTTTTAAAACCTAGATTTAAAGCTCAAACTTAAGATACCAGATACTACAAAGCTTATGACAGACCTAATGAACTGATTTCAATAATCAAATAAGCCAGAACAATAAGCCTTTAACTAGTGCTACTATTTTTGGATTTTTAACTAAATTTTATCAAAAACTTAGCAAACTAAGATTTAAACTAACTATTGAGCATATTAAACATCAAATAACAATATTAAGCAGTAATAAGCTATTCTAAGCAAAAGTAAGCAAACATTAAGCAGATTAAAGCTAAAGTGCAATTTTAAGCTGTAAAATATAGAATGAAGACTTACAAAAGCCTTTGCACAAACAAGGCTTATAAATTTGCTCCAAATGCTTGGATCAACTAGCCTCCAAACTAATCTAGGATAAGCAGGTGAGGTCTTGGAAGCACCTCCACAACTGGCTTCCCTTCTAAAAATAAGCTGTGGTAAATTTAAGGGTGAATTTGAATGACAATAAGCTCAGTTAGGCTTTGAGAGCTTAACTGAGTATCTAACTACCTTATTAGTTATGAGTAAACCTTATTGAGCTTATTTGAGTTTCAAAAGAGCTTAATTAACCGTAGTTCATTAGAGTAAAAACATGAATTAATAATTGAAAAAGATTAAAACTAAACTTTTATTAAATGTTTGAACTGAATACAAGCTTATAAAACGAAAATTACATTGATTGAGAATACAATAAGCTAAAACGATACAATAAGCTAAATTGACTAAATAAGCTACTTTCTATACTACTCCTAGATGATCTCTTCTGTGTGATGAAGGCCTCCTCTTATAGGGGTGAGAGGAAGGATCTAGAGCCTTGAGACGCTCCCCAAAATCTAATCATGACCTTTGATCCATAACTGCCTTCAATCCTCAATCTTTTAGCCGTTGGATCTCGTGACACGTTTTTTAGCCAATGAGATTGCTAGGGATTGCTAGTGTGGCTCCCTAGTGTGTCAGACGTGTGTTAGTGAGCTTCTAGAAGTACTTGAGAGGCGTGTACTTGGATTGGTAAATGATTTACCCAAAGATGAAAATGGTGGTAAATTGGAGGGAAGGGACGATCTATAGTAATTTTGACCCGTCCCTTCTATAAGTTTGACCTGGACTTAAGGTTTTGGATTTGGGCTTTGTGTTATTATCTTGGGACAGGTTTATATCAAAAGGAATTTTGGGCTTGTGTAATATAAGAAAGGGTTTTGGACTTGTTTGGTTTAGGTTAAATAGAATGTGGGCTGACCCGACCCATTAAGTGGGCCCGAGTTGGTCCGTAGAGTATGGGCACGCCTTCGGTTTCGGTCTTCTCGTGCTCTTTCAAATCTCATGCCCGTGTTTGTCCGTTTTTGTCCTTATTTTGTCATTTTCTTAAATATCCGTACCTGCACATACACAAACACAAAAACAAGCATATATTTGCAATTTTTATTATGTTTTGGTCTTTTTAGGTTCGTTTTTCATGGTAAAAGGTATGTGTAAAATGGCACATACCAAGCCTCTGACCACTGTAAGTGCAAGACATGTAGAAAGATTTGAATGGGAATATGTGGTATGTAGATTCAGAGTGCCACAAATAATTAGTTCGAAGGATGATAAGCACTTCAAAGAAGGCATCTTCGCAGACCTTTGCAGAGGATTGAAAATCACATAATCTTTCTCTCCCATCACAGAACACATGGAGATAATGAGTAGAACCAAAAACCAACTAGCTCGAAGCCAACAAGGATGGGTGGACAATTTATCTTAGGTATTGTGGGTACACAGAACACTTCCAAGAAACAACGATGAGGAGACACCGTTTAGCTTAACCTACAGCTCCAAGGCCATAATCCTAACAGTTGAAAGTATTGTAGTTAAAGACAGCAAAGGAAGAAGAAAGGAAGTGACAAAAAGAAAGGAAAGCAAGGAAGTAGCTTCGATTGAAAAGGCTTACTATCAAAACGAGCTGCGAAGGTATCACAGCAAAAGGAACAGTCCTTCCAACTACAAGGTAGGAGATTTCGTTCTGCTATTGCAAAACAACACAGAAAACCCACAGGTATGGCAGGGTCCTCATATGATAAGAGAAGTCCACGAAGGAGAACTCTACAAGATCATTGACGCATCTGATCACTCGTTGATTCAAACAGCAAAAGGAACAAACCTTCGTAAGTTTTACATGTAAAACTTACCTCTTTTACAATTCTTTTCTTTTTTTTCAGCAAAAGTCATTGTTTTGACTATCCAAAAAAGTGTAGCAAACTAAGTGTTCATACGCGAGATGATGTAAATCTTTCTACACTATTAATGAAACAGACTTATCCTAAATATTTTGTGTCATTATTTACAACAAAAGATCTCATAAGGCCACACTTGATCCTAACATTGCTAAGTTCAACGTTCGAAAGGATGTTGTGGCGTCACGCATGAACCCTACCGGAAATAAACATCCATAAAATTCACGTTAACTTTCCTCATTGCTTCTTTTAGCCTTGAGGACGTAATGAAGCGGGTCGCAACCCTTCATTTGAACATTGACAAATAAGTCAAAGATTTAAGGCGACGCATGAGCCTCCACTTGATAAAGCGCATAAAGGAGTCAGACTCAAAGTCTTTTAAATCCTCAAATATGATGGGAGACTATGTTCCCCGTGAAAGCCTACCTTCAAGGTTGGCATAAGATGTTTGACTGCATAATTGGTAACTTAAGGCCACATTTGAGCCTTCGCTTCATAAAACGTAAAATTTTACTTATAAATGATAAAGGGGTCAGACTAAAGTCCCCCAAAGTCATGGTAAAAGAAACAAGGGATATCATAGATAAAACTTGGGACTGCATCCCTATATTTAACTCCCCAAGGGGAGGATACCATCCAAAGTCAACCTTAAAGGTCGACATACGTTGTTCAAACAATGGCCTACATAAACCATAATCAAATTATAAATTGTCTAAAGACCAAAGCCTGGATCATAATAAATTGTTTAAAGGGTACATGCCACCCTTAAGACTAAATTAACACCAACATGGTGACCTTCATTGAAGTGGAGATGATTGGGGCTTTGCAACGAAAGCATCTATAAGAGGAGACATCGGATTAGAGACTGGAGTCGAGGACTGGAGTGGTAGCTCCTGAGAAGTAGCAAGAGAGCTTGGTCATTGAAGGAATAAGCCTTTGAGAGATGGAGGCTTCATCGAACAATAACAAACTTCATAGGGAGATCGAAGGATACTGCCACGAACTTAACCACCAAGGGAAAGTAGCGGTGGTAAAATCGTTGCCCTGGCCTGAGTATGATCCTTCTGTAAGAAAGAACGATAACCTTTACATTCGACAAGTCGAAAGCTCCTTCGATAACAACAACCTCTGCTCGTAAGCCCTACACCTCCTATATAAGAGAGTAGAGGACACAAGCCTGCCAACAAGGTTACCCATGTCATCACTATAAATAAGCTCCATTGCAGCATAGGGACTGACTTTCGATACCACCTCTCTCCTATCCTGTTTAAGCTCCTCAACCTCCTTTTGGAGGGACACTTTAACAGCCTCCAACCTTGCCTTTTCGGCCTCTAAAGAAGTAACATTCTATTCTAAAGTCGAAAGGCTCTGTTGATAGCCTGCCCACTTCTGACTCTCCAATATCATCCTATCGAGATTCAACTTATGCTCTTTGACTTTAGTGGAGAGAGCAGATATCTTCTCCCCGAGGGCCACTACATCAGGGTTCTTCATAAACTCATCATACCAGCCTCACATTTAACCTGCAGCCCCTTACACTCTTCCTCCCTAGCCCTCTCCCTGCTCCTCATAACATCAAACTCACCTCTTAGCTTCTCAATAACTTACAATAGCTCATGAGACCTCCTATTAACAGCATTGTCAACTACAACTTGTCTCGCATAACAGCGGTCATGAAGATCCAGCAACTCTACATCCATGTGGTTATCCAGATGATTCTTCTATGCTGGAGGAGTAATATCAGATATCTTGAGGTGGGCAGGGTAGTGAGCATCTTTAAGCTTAAGGACATCAAGGAGACCTAAAAAAGAAAGAAGACAAACATATTAATGAACCCATGATGCAAAGACAATACATGGTAAGTTAAAAAATGAAAGTCTACCCTCATCATCATTAGACACTATCAAGAAGGAAGCATCATCCTTCGAAGAAGAAGTCTTGGCACAAGTAGCACGGGAGGTTGAAGACATAGGAGTAAGTTTTCTCTTAACAGGAGGCCTAGATGACCCTCCTCTAGTTTTACACTTCCTATCCTTTATCTGAGCAGCTATACTTCCAGGGTGAACAACAAACAGTTCAAGCCATTCGTGCACATCCACATAATCTACTATAGCTAAACCTCTACAAACAATGCCTGATCACAGCTCTCTTTGGCTTTTAGAGGCTTACGAGTTACTAAAAATATGGAAACCAATAGCGAAAGCTCGGGAAACGCTCCTTGGGAAAAACAATAAATCCTCATAGTACTGTTAGGCTAATCTTAGTACTGCTGGGCATATTTAGTACTTGAGGTATAACAGAATTTCCTTAATTAATTATAGCCGTTGAGATATTTTCGCCAACAACTTGGCTTATAGGGGTCTATAATTTGGATATTTCTTGATCTTTCTTTCCCTTATAAGCTTTCTTCAAGATAAAGATTCAATCTTTTTAAGTCGGTCCAATCACAACCTTAAGCTCTCTCTATAATATTTTAATTAACTTTACCAAACTCACATATTCTCACAACCGCACCTATCCCAGACCTCAATCAACCTTTTGATAATCAACAATGGCTAATTTGGAGTTCTGTGATACCTCAATCAACCTTTTGGTTCGTCAATTTTAACACACGTAAAATAATATATATAATACTATGGAAAATCACCAATTTACCCTTGAGGACAAGGGTAAAAGGAAACTCTTCAAAATATATATAATATAATATAATACGTATATTTACCGGGAAGTATGATTTCCCGGGTCGTTTCCCCAACGACTTGTGAAATTGAAACCACGCTTTAGTTTGGATAATGATTTGAATAAGAACAAAGAGAATTTTGATTATCTATAACTACTAACTAAAAGCAACAAATAAAATAAGCACACAAAAACAGTTAAGCACTTAAATCAATTAACGGGAGCAAATAAACTCGACAAATAAGCAAATAAGACAAAATTAACCCTTAAAAATGCAAACTAAATTTCTAAACCTAAAATAAGACAAAAGAAAATTTTTAGAAAAAGAAATTATATTTTTTTTATATTTTTTTATTTTTTATGAATTAAAAACTAATTTAATCTAATTAAATCATAGAAAATAGCAAATTAAATCTAAAAAATGATTTTTAAACTTAGAAAAGTCTCAAATAACATAAAAACTCAGAAAACTATTTTTAACTATTTTTAAAATTAAAATCCTATTTTTAAAATTAAAATTAAAAGCTTAAAAATGAAAATTAAAATCTAAAAGTAATGAAAATGACTTTTCTGAATGTAAAACTAAAAGTAATTTTTATAAAACTAAAAACTATTTTTTTGTATTTTTCTGAAACTTTTTTCTATTTTTTATGTATTTTCGAAAATTAAAACTTAAGAAAAAATCATAGAAAATAAACTAATGACAAGAAAAATCTCAAAAATTTAGGGAAATATCTAAAAGCAACTAAGATTAAGGGAAAAATAAGTAAACTCTACCAGCTAATCAAATAAGCCCTAAATAAGCAATGTTAAGCTACGGCTTTTAATCAAAAAGGAAAAAGAAAATGAGTACAAGAATTAAATGGGAAAAGGAATTAATGGATGAGCTATTGTAGCATATTGGTTAACACGTATGGTTTGTGAGTGTGAGGTCCTTGGTTCGAATCTGGCAACACCCTTTTTGCACCTTTTTTATTTTTCAAAACCAAAAGCTCAAACCTATTAAGCACATAATTCTAAGCACTTTTAATAAAAGAAGTGTAAGCTGAAAGTGAGAAATAAGCTCTCTAGGAGCTTTTGAATGAACTGTTCACAGAAAGTGAGCTTTTAAGCTCACTATTGCTTAATTTTGACTTAAAAGCTTGCACAAACTTCAATATAAGCTCAAATTTAAAACCAACAACTGATTTAGAATCCTAGTGATATGTTCTATCTAATTCTAACAAGCTATGATCCATACTAACACTAAATCCTAACTGAATCTAATGATCAAACCTGCAAACTCAGAATTTAACTCAAAAAGCTCAAAATTAAGAAAAGCTCAAATGCTCAATAAGCCAAGACAGAGGCTGAGCTTATGAGAACTAATTAACCTAACTATAAGCTATAAATTCAAACAAGAAAATCAGAAACTACAACTTAAAATTCTAAAATTAAAAGGCTAAATTCTATTACTACTGTTTTTGGTATTTATGAGATTTTTATGACTTTTTAAGCTAATTTTAACTAAGTAATTAAGCTAGAAAATAAAAAGCAAGCCCTAAACTATATTAAGCTATGTATGAATTAAAAGCTACTTGAATTTGAAAGCTTAAAAGTTACTAACACTAAACTAAATTGGAGCTTAAAAATTAGCAGTAGTAATAATGTTACTACTGCTGAAGTACTTTACCAAAGAGCAAAGCAAAAGTGCAGGCCACAAAGGTGGTCAATTCTGCACTAAACACACTCACTAGGAGAGTGTAAAAACCAAATAAACAAAATCCAAGCCTTAGAGGGCTTGGATCAAATTTTCACAAGCAAAGAAAAGTAGAAAAAGTACCCTGATGCTGAGATCAAATTAATAAGCCATAAAATGATTTAGAATTCAAACTAAACTTCAAAACCTTTTCAAAACTTGATCAATCACTAACATTCAACTGTCCAAAATGAAAACTCAAATTACTTTTGACTTTTGAGGGTCAAATCACACTATACCAAACACTCCTTATGGTATTGACAGATTCAAATTGAGCTTATGAAATGAAAACTAGCTTATAAAACCTTGATACCAGATAACACTGAGCTTATAACAAGCTTAACAAACAGGATTCAACAACTTAAAAATCTAAAATCTAAGATCTATAACTATGCTTAATTATTATTTTATTTTGTTTTTATGATTTTACTAAGCAACTAAGCAAATTATTAAACTAGAAATTAAGATAGAAAAGTAAATAAGAAACTTACAAAAGGCTTTAGCTAAACAGAAGCAAATTAAGCTCAATTAAGCATCTACAAGCTCTAGCTTATCCTAAAGTCCATAGGAGCTCTTCCATGATAAGCTCCCCTTCCAAAGCTTATAAGTCCAAAGTTAAGGTAATTAAGTTTATCTGATTTTAAAGCTTAAGTATTATTAAGGCTTGATTTAACAAGCTCAATCTCAAGCTTATAGACTTGAGAGAGCTATAATGAGCTTATCTATTGACAGAAAAAACTAAATTTCATTAATCTTAAAAGCTTTATTACATTACTGAAATGAAAATTACAATGGATTTAAACTGAAAACTAACTAAACATTAAGCTTAAGCTAAAAAATACAATTTAAACTAGAATTGAAAAGCTAGACTCCCCTCCTGTGTGTGTGAAATGTGTGAGGTATTTATAGCACTCCAAGGAACCTTCTAGCCTCTAGTCATCTTCCTACACTCCTATCAATCTTTGCCATCCATTCATCTAATGATTGGATCTTCATTTTGAGCCCTTGGATCATGATTAGCTCACACGAATTGCCAGCGTGGCAATCCGTGGCTTGGGCTGTTGTGCTTTCTATGTGAGAGCAAGTAGTACAAAAATTAACCATTCCTTGTGCTTTCCTCAACTGCCACGTGTGATTCTTGCTTAGCTTGACCAATAAGGACTCATGATTTGACATCTTTCTCCCTGCCATCTTGTTGTAGATCACTTGAATTGTCCACTTTAACCCTTAATTAGTGCTTGCCCTTTGTTTTACCCTGAGTTAAATGGCGAAGGTGATGATGAATAGTAACAAAAACCCTTGGCGCCATTTTCTTTTTTTTTAACTGAAAACGGGAAAGGTTTGGGTGATTGGCAAAGTCAGTCCTTGTGGTTTATAAGTGAAATTGCAAATATAAGTCTAAGTGTTTACAAGTTTTAAAAATGGCAAGACTAGTCCTTAGACTTGTAGTGGGTTATAGTTTAGGTTTGTGGGCCGGGTATAGATAAATGGGCTTGGACTTTGTTATTTTGGTTTTATTGAGGGACTGAAATGAAACTTTGGGTTTTTGTCTTTAGTGAGTTGACTTTGACTTTGGTTGACTGAGAGTTGACCAAGGTTGACTTTTTGACTTTAGCTTCCGGCTCTTGTACACTCTTCCGTTCTCGTGTTCGTGTTTGCCCGTTTTTGATCGTTTTTATGTGATTTTTGCAATATCCGTACCTGCACACACAAAACACAAAAACAAGCATATCTTTGCCATTTTTAGTCTGTTTTTGGCTTAGTTGGGCCTTTTTAGGTATAAACGGATATGTGTATTTCACACATATCAAACTTCCCCAAACTAAATATTTGAAAAGTAGCAAAGATTTTTGTGGAAAAATTAAGAAATCACAAGTTATAAAACACCCCTATTTCCCATTTTCTAAAACTTTTTTTTTAATTTTTTTATTTATTTTTATTTTTTAATTTTTTTAATAATATTATTTTAACTTTCGTTATTTCCATAACTGTTAGGGATCATAGAACAAGATGCATTTCGAATCCGAGAATGCCCCAAAAAGGATAAATTCATCGTTCCCGACTTTTCACTTATCCCAACCAAGCTTAAAACAAAATCACAGCTAAATATCAGTAAAGATGCTAACACTACTCATATCTGCAACTTGTGAACTTTTTACTCCCGACATTTATTATATCTTAAGTGAGTGTGCTATCTTGAATTTCAACCATGGATCAACTTTTTGCAACATATTATGCTTTACATTCCACCTTAGAATAATGATTTTAAAGGCGAGATCATCCCATGTAACGACTTTCGTCTCGGCACATCCCAACCTTGCGGCTAAGTGACCAGGCTTTTGACACCCCACAAAGACTAGTATCGGGACTCACGGACCTTAGGTTTCAAAAACTCTCAGGCTTCCCGAATATTCATAGCTTATAAAATAGAGTAGTCAAAGTGCAAAAGCATATTTGAATTTAACAAAAAGAAGTCAATTATTATTTCACACTTAATTAACTAGATATTTATGCAATTGTAACCCTCGACCTTTTAGAAGGCTGCAACATCGGTTGTGAGCCGGCAAGATGCAGCAAACTTTTATCAGTCTCGGATCTTTATTCTTACTATGGGCTTTCTTTAGAAGACTACCACATCGGTTGTGAGCCGGCAAGAGGTAGTAAACTTTTATCAACCCACAGCTTTTATTATAATATTTTTTTATCATTTTTTTTAATATTTATGTATTTAAAGAAGACTTCTTTTTGAAAAATTCAAGTATAAATTTGAACTAAGACTAAAATTTTTGCTATATATTACATAAAAATTGTTGATTTAAGTTTAATCTTCAAAAACAGCACGTATATTAATCCGGTTAAGAGCTTATGGGAGAAAAAGCAACAAGTTACATACATGAGCTCTTAAGATTTCCAAATAATCTTTGTTTAGCATCCTACTCATATTTAACTCTATCATTTTTCGTTCTTCGCGAATTAGCGAACGCTTAGCCTAAAAGTTAAGGAACAAGCTAGAGCTCAACACGCTCGATCGGGTCAAAATTTACTCTTATTCTTACCCAGCAAGAAAGTCAAAATTGTGACAAAAACACTTATTTATTATATTTTTCTACAAATAAAACTTAAAAAATTTTGAAATTGCTTATAAGGTTTTATATGGCATCTGCAGGACTCTATTTGGTCATCCTCTTCCACAAGGACTCCTCACAGAATTGTCTTTGCAAGTAATGTTAATGTATTATTTTTATTTCTTTCAGATCCTGATATTTAATTATGTGTAGTCTTTTATCACAGTCAAACCAAAAGATGAATGTTAACTTTGTACATTGAAAAACTTGCATTTACAGCCAAATGGCCACAACCATGGTACATGAGCTAATCGTATGGATATTGCTCGCTTATCAAAGGTCAAATTCAATCAATATACCTTATAGAAATTCCTTTTTATGACCAAGGGTTAGTATAATAATAATCATTAACATCTGTGCAATGAAAGAGGAAGGAGAAAGATAACTTCTTAAATTCAGATTATCTCAAACACTAAAACCTTTGATTATTGTATCAGATTTTAATGATGCTGCGAGTCAAGAAACAGAGATCCGAAAGATGTTGTCAATAAAGAATTGACAGATTGAAAAGAAAGTCAGGTACGTCATTTTTTCGTTTGCGTCCCCATATTAACACGTCTTCGAGTGTCCTGTCCTTTGGTTCAGAGTGGTCAACGGTTATTTTCCCGTTAATGTTTTACAGGTTATTGTTGAGAAGGCCGAAAGAAGTGACATCCCTGACATTGACAAGAAAGAGTTAGTCACTTTATGTTGACACTCACAAATGTAAATTGTTAACATGGTTTTCGTTAGCGATTAAATTCTACATGATTGAAGTATTGCAGGAATTAAGAATCCTGTTGATCTTACAGTTGGACAGGTTTTCACACGACTAATTTTTTACACATCAAGTAATTATTCAGCTAATAATCAATAAAGATATTTCACATGTTATATATAGTTTTATGAATGAAGCAGAATGTGCATACGTGATTCGGCGACACCAAAATCAAGTAAGAAAAGAAAGGTAAAACATTCATTATGAGGTATGGCTAATCTTTCAAATTGTCACATAATTATAATTCGTTTCTTTTCTATTCTTTTATATAGATACACATAGATTTAGTGTTGCGGGCATTATGGCCCCTTGAAATTTCAATTGGTCAATCCCAGGTATGGTTTTTGTTTAATATATTTTAGTTAGGACAAACGTTGATTAAAATTTTTATTACGTTAATTATCTGTTATGTCCTTGTGTTATTGGGGAATCAAATTTTCTTATGGTTATCTATTGATCTCTGAGTATGTTAAAACTATAATTTTTTCTAATTTATTAGTGTACTATTATATTTAGCTATATATCATATAGTAAGGTTAGCTTGTTGTTGTTAGTTTGGAAAACATAGGAATGATCCATTAGAAGTATATAGGCTGACTGCACATGTCATTGTTGTTTACAAGATGAACAACTACCCTCAAGCGTATACAAACATCAATTAGAGAAAAAATGGGTCTTCCAAATAGTAAATTGCAAAACTTGCAAGTCACTAAAGATCTATTATTTATAGAATTGGATAGCATAGATCAGTTAGTTTAGTCGACTATGCTAAATCTTTAAACCAAAATAAAAATAAATGTGAATATATTTTTTCTTCCCGAAACTATATATATGCTTAATCTTATCAATGTGAATATATAATATTATGTTCAAATGTTATTCTTAATAAAGATATTTCCTTAAATAAATGTATACTAATTGGAAGGGCATATTCTTTAGATTAACAGATAGATCAATACAAGAAACACAAAAGACGTCTGTTAAAAGTCAAAAGCAACAGAGAATTGAAGGCTCTCTTTTTTGACAAAGACGGCAATCATTCAAACTCAATGAAAAACTTTGTTTACAAAGAACTCTTATGTCATATGTGAATAGGCATCATTGTTTCTATATACAACTTCCTGGATATCTTTTGTATTACTACCAACAATCTTTGTTTCATTGAAATTCGTTTCGTAGATCTAATCAATGGCGGCGAGATGAATTATTTTATGAAGCCAAATGAATGCTTTTAAACAAAACAAAGATTATGAAGAAAAAAAGTAAGCGAATCATCAGTGAACAAAAAAATCGCAATTATGTCTTAACTACAGTTATAAATAAACAGTATGTATACAAATAAAAGATATGAAGTAATATGTATCCATAAAAAGTGACAAGTTGAACTGAAAAAAAAAAACTGATATTTAATTCTAATAATAATTTTTAAAAAATAATATACGTAATATTGAGCATTAATATATAATGATTCAACAACCACACATCTAATTAGTGTACAGTGTTTTTTTTTTGAAAAGATAATAACAAAAATAGATCTTTTCGGGAAAAAACAAAAAAAATCTAAAAAAAAACATGACAACAGAGATAATACCACAAAATAATCTTTCGTATAAAAATACAAAAAACATAAAACATGAAAACAGAATAGTACCGCCAACAAATTTAGGCAACAAAACACCAACATAGAAATGTGCCCTTCCAGAGTCGCCAACCCGTTTTCGGTCCTTCTGACCTAAACAAAGACAACACCTAATATTTGTAGATGAATATTTATTTAACCTTACAAAACCATTAGCATGACAAAGGATATTCTCTATTTAAAGTTTGAAAAACAATGAAAACGATAATAACGCAAACCAAAGAGAAAAAAAATAAAATAAACATAATTGAACAGATAAAATTAATGGAACTCCACACTCGGAATAATAACCAAACACACACACACACAGCAAGACACCTTTTATCTATTCCATAAGCGAACCCACACTTCTATCAAATTCCAAAGAATCAAAACAAATTCTCAAAGATGAACCCGCCCCTTTGGTAGGAGCGGGTTACATAGCTAGTATGATATATATATATATTATTAAAATATATATATAATAAAAATATATGATTATATAATGCCATAGAACACGGCCTATTATTAACACAAACTTTACAGCGTGATATCATGATGGCCTAGATGCCTTATTGCTTTCACTGGACGCTGGAGGAGGATCGAAAGTTCATTGTGGACCACGATACCGAACAGCTGGTTTCGGATTTGCAAACCACGAATGCATGTAATTTATCATACCCTTTATTTTTGAAGAAAAGGGTATAATTTGTGACTGAAAATACATGAATAAAAAAACGATAACCGGAAAAAATGAAACGACATACAACACGATGTCGGTCCACTTCCTCCCACTACTGACGGTTAAAATAAGTGTAGCTGCAAATGCAACCATCATCATTGCCACTGAAACCATTAACAGAAATCGCCCAAAGTCCATCTTGCGAATAAGAGATTTTTCAAAATCTTTAAACCGATATGTTGATGTGATGATATTCAGAAACATGATAACAGCTGTCAAAGCTGTCGAGAGTGACGCTGCATCCGCTACAGTGAAAACAAAGAACAAAGGTTTTTTCTTGAGAATTGGCAGACCACTCTTAGGATCTGAACCTCCTGGTACAGTATACTCTGCAGCAAATGCAACCGTAGCAATCAGCACAGCAACAACCGTGTAATTTTTTGCATTCTCGATCATCCATTCCTTGGCTTCATTACGACGTTGGTTATTATTCTCATTAAACAATTGCTCTGCAGTCTTTGATTTCGAGTTCAACTTCATTCTGTCTAAGGTCGTACATATGTTTGCCACTTTCTGCATAAAGCAAAACCCAAATATCAAAAAAGTTATAAGAGGTCTGATTCAATTTATTGGAATTGACGTTACAAATGTAATTTCACCTTAAACAGCTTCATATTATCTTGTAGTACAAGCGCTGGGCCTTTTAAATCCGCTTCAACATCGGGTGCCTCTTCACCGACCATATGCAACAAAGTATTTGCATCGTTATCGATTTTTCCTCTCAATCTCTGCTTTGCATACTTTGTATCAACAACGAGATCAAAAACTTCATGGTTACGATACAAGATTGCAATATGTAAAATGTTGCGCCCATCTTGATCGACATGTTCTATGGCTTGAGGATAAGATTCTAGTATTTCCTCTACAACTTGTGTACACCCGGATTTGGTTGCTAATAATAATGGAGTGTCAGGTAATCGAGCCAAGGACTCGAAAGTAGGAATTTCGTCTAGTTGGGTTGCTGATGAACTCTTTCCATACTGATGAAACTTCGCTCTATGCTTTGCTAATCTGGATTCAGTATTTTCCCATGAAGTATCTTCTTTTACCAACAACTTAATAAGTTTCATTGCCCATTCGGACTTGAACTTATTCTTTCGCATCCTTTTTAGGGGGGACAACATCCGGCTAGTGTCATCAACATTTGGGTCGATTGCTAACACAAGATATTTGCAATATTTATTAATTAAATGTTAAGCATCAGAAAGATCAGTAATTTTTGTTTACGAAAATATCTAAATTCTTAATGCCCTGTAGAGAGTTGGACAATAAAGAATAAAAAGATCTTAAGTAGTTAGTTTACCTATGTAATATGCACACATGTTAGCAATGATGATATTGATCACCCTTTTAGACGTTTGGGGGTGATCAATGCCCTCGTTCCACATATGTTAGCAATAATATAATTTGGGGTTGCCAACCTAAGGGCGAACCATTTTATCTTGTACAGAAAAGAGGAGTGAAAATATGAAAATCATTATTTTGATAAAGGCACGAAAGTGATTAGCAAGCTTATGTAATTGATGCCAAGAATGAAATTCCATGAGTTGGTAACGTTTAGGTTGTAAATACGTTCAGGTATTTGTGTTCAGAAATGCAAACTTACACACTCAAACTACTATATATATCACAAATATATGACACCATTGAACCCACAACCACAAGGTAGGCTACGATACCTTGACGATCTACCGGGGGTACCACTACTCAACCAGTGGGATTACATATCAATTTTGGAACCTCACGCGGGGCCAATTGCTCGGGAACCGTTGCCGTATTGGGACAATCCAACCAATATGAAGAATATGACGACACAGGTAAGGGGTTCACTGGTTTCAGCCTTGTTTTGTCCAAAAATAGGGTTCATTAGACTGAGATGCTCAACTACGAGAGCTTGGGCCTTGTTTGTGAACGAATGAGGAGACCACGATTGTATTAATTTCATGGCTAAATTATTTTTGACACAAGCATCATTAGCGTAAGCGTGAGGATTTTTATTTGATTAAATCAGAGTCCCAAAACAATTTTCAAAGACTCTGCTACAAGCGAGATACCATTTGCTGTAGGTGAAAGTTGATGAGAGTCTAAATACATTTTTTTAGGTTTGCTACAAAAAACTACGAGTTTATTGTCATGCCATTCATTTTGCATAACGGACACGTGGTGATTATCGATTTGATGAACCGAGAGAGTTATTTCTTATAAGAGATTAGGTTAGGTTGTGGCGCTCAGGTACACCGTGATATTCTCATTTAACGTATGGAGGATCAATGAAAACATTTATGCAAAGTATTGGATATATTTACTGGATATTTCAACGAGGAGGAAATTTATGCATTGATCTCAACATGTGAAAGTTAATTTGGCTACGATTCAGGCGAAAAAATGAGTCACCTAAAAATCTTTCAAATATTTAATGATACCTAGGGTTGGCAGATTACTATCATGGTCTAGTGAATACTTTATTAAAAGAGAAATGCTACATTCACGAGTTTAAAAAAAATATATCCACATAATGACCGACAAATATTTTCTTTGTGAATGTAGCAGATCTAGTTAAAATACAGGATTGTTCAAACTTTTTTTTTAAATTGAAAAACTGACATCAATTGATTTTATAATTTAGTTTAATTAATTTTAATTTTGTAATTAATAAATTTAAACTTTCTTTATTTAAGGATTTAAACTATTGCCTTGAGTGCACTCATTAAACATACTCTTATAATAAAGTTGTGTGAACACTATCAGTCGTTCCAACGAAGTCAAATGAATCTTATTTTAAAAGGTTACAACGAAGTTGTGTGAAAAATCAATCTTTTGTTCAACCCAAAACAATGAGGATGACATGGTATATAGTGATGATTCCTACATGGAACTAGGCTGTGTACTCGTGTTAACGGGAATTGGGATTTTTTCGAAATTTTAGGGTGAAGCATGAAAAAAAAAACAACTTATGTTTAAAACTTTACACTTATGAATACCTATTTTCATGTTATGTCAATATAAATAACTTGCTCTTTTTCATTTAAACTTCTTGTAGAGATCTTTAGCTAGCAATTTATCAAATATGAAAAGTAAATTTAAGAAAAAAAAAACATTTTTTAAAACCTAATACTTTATATGCCTGTAATGTGTTATACACAAACTTTAGAGTAAATTGCATAAATCGTCCTTAAAGTTTAGTCAAATTGCATGTTTCGCCCCAAACGTTACGAAATTGCAAGGATCATCCCTGTGAAAAAATTTTGGTGCAAGGATCGTCCCTGTGGGGAGATCTTTGAGGAAACTTTTGATGCAAGTATCGTCCCTGCGGGGACGATACTTGCACCAAAGGTTTCCCACATGGACGATCCTTGCAATTTCGTAACGTTTGAGACGAAACATGCAATTTGACCAAACTTTAAAGACGATTTATGCAATTTACACCAAACTATATGTGTAACTTTAGTGGGTTAGCAATTAAATAATACATAATCCATTACAAATTAGGGATACACTTTTAATAAATTTTTAAAACTTTATTTTTTTTAAAGGGCAAATTAATTGTTAGTGATTCAAGCTTACAGTGACATTCAATTGAGCAGTATGCAAGACTCGAACGTTCGTATTAAAGGATAAATCTATTTTTTTCACTCCTGAAGAAAAATCCACGGTGAGGCTCGAACCTAATACTTTTCACATGTGGTAACAACCTTCTTAAAGTTACACTTGGTAACCATCTGAGCTAGCCCAGATATTTACAACTTGCAATTTAGTGTTTAAATTTTGAAATCTTTGTTACTTTTGTTTCTAAAAAAGAAATAATTGACTTTGGTTTTAAATTTGGACTTTCCCTTTAGTTTATATATTTGGGATTTTGTAACTTGTGTCATAAGGTATAACTTTAGAAGCATTAAATACCGAGCATAATTCTTTTTTAATATAAATTCATTTCCAAGTAAATATTATTAAACTTAGCATATATAAATTTTTTGGGAAAATAATAATGTCAACATACATTGAAATAAAGTAATATTATTAGTTCATTAAATGTTTTTAAACATGTACCATCATAGCACATTGTAATTAATCTCTATATATTTAGCCGAAAGAAAGTAATATTAGTTCAGTAAATGTTTTAATCATTTACCATCATAGCACATTGTAGAAAATCTCTATATATTTAGCTAAAAATGACGCAAACATTTTAGTTGTCCAGAATTTGTAATACAATATAGAAAAATAAATAGCTGAAAAAAGATGAATGAATCATCTAATGTTGATAACGCTGTATATTATTTTATTCGTACCAAAATAACTTATTTTCTAGCATATAGATAGTTAAAATAACCAGGATAAACTGATAAAGCTAGTAAGGTGATTAGTAACGACGAGTCACCTTAGTCAGCTCACTTTCCCAAACACTATAAAATAATAGTCATTTACTTACTAAAGGTTTTGCTTAAAACAGTCACCTAAACCTATATATAAACAGTTTTGGAGAACTAAATCTTATTAAAGATCAAAGTAAGCAAAACTTATGCTTACTAAAGTATAGTTGAAGTAATATACTTTAGTATCCTTATTACTACTTTTTCTATATTTCAATTAGCTGAATTAGTTAAACTCCTACTAAAGAGAAAAAAGTAAGTAATAAAGGGATCACTAAAATTCTATTCTTACACTATATTAAGTAAGCAAAATGGTCATTAGAAAAAATATAGTACCCCGACATTCATTTTAAAATTACATAACTTTATTTTATTCGTACCAAAATAACTTATTTTCTAGCATATAGATAGTTAAAATAACCAGGATAAACTGATAAAGCTAGTAAGGTGATTAGTAACGACGAGTCACCTTAGTCAGCTCACTTTCCCAAATAGTTATTGTGCCCATACATTATTTTCTTAATAGTTATTACGGAGTATTTTTTAATTAGCTTTGATTATTTCCTAATTATTATCCTGTCAGGTTATGATAGGTTAAAAGCAGGGTTCTAAAAAGCGCGCTATAACGGCGCCATAGCGCGATGCGTGACATCCACGTTACGAAACAGGTCAAGGCGTCGTCTTTAGACGTAGCGTGCAATAAAGCGAGATAAGGCGTGATAAAGCGCGCTATAGCGCGAGGCGTGACGCCTTTTTTTGAAGCTTTTAAGAGATTTCATGGATTTGAGCTTATTTACAAGTATTTATGATTTGGGTTGTATGAGATTCTGGCTTAGTAACTCCATAACTCAATTTTAAGCCTAGTAGCTAACTAATATTGACCACTCTATAAATATTTTTTGCCGCTTTGAATCACGCCTTAAAAACGCTATGACGCAACGTCTCACGCTAAAGCTTGAGGCTTGGCTATGCCGCAACGCCACGCTTCACGCTATTTATAACCTTGGTTAAAAGAAATCATCTTTCCTCCGAGATGTATATTGCTACAATTTTTACGTTACGTTCGTCCCTTAAACTTAATTTCTTAGCTTCGCGCCTCTGAAACGAGTTGATTTAACTTGTATTTTATGCAGCAAAACAATTATTGATGAAATTTTAAGTGTTAAACTAGACAACTATATTTTAAGAAAAGTTGCGTAGGGTTAGTATCCTCGTACCTTTATATACAAAGCGTGTAAAGAAATTCGTAGATGAAATATCTAGTGGACGGCACGAAAGAAGTTGAAGTGGTGTCATCTCATCTTCATCCTTCTCAGTAATTAGATGTTTATGTCTGACCGCGATCTCATGAGCCATCCCTGCAACATTAGAAACATTAAGTGATAAGTTATTGTATGTTGACACTGGAAGAGTTTTGTACTATTATATATATATAGACACATGCGCACACATAATTTAATTACTTACAGTAATTTCTGCTAAGAATTGCTAGATGGAGTATGGTAGATTTATCTTGTCTTACAAGAAATGTTTTCATGTCTGGTCCTGGATTTGCTCTAGTTACTTCATCATGAAGAAACTTGAAAATTTGAGTCTTGCCATGGCGAGCTGCATAGAATAAAGCAGTCTCACCTTGCCTGTTGGTCATACTAAGCAACATAGGAGCCCTGCGTAGCATTTCTTTTGCAGCAACAACTGTTTTATTGTTAGTTCCCGTCTCATGGAGGATGGTACTTCCACTGCTATTTTGCCAAGTGAGTTTGTGAGAATCACAAGCACGCACCATATCGATGAGGGTTAGTGCTAGGGCTGTTTTTTTGTGATATATGGCCATGTGGATAACGGTGTCATCATGTATTGTAACTGTATGCATAGGACCCTTAGGTATCCTTGCACATATTTCAAGGACTTTGTCATCGTCCTTTTTCATAAGAGCTTCATAGAGTTCTTTATTAGTCTGCAAGTCATCAGTATCGATGGCAGACATTTGGAGAGAGTGAATAATCAAGTCCATGTAGTTTGTGGTACATATATTTATAGACATTTGTTACAATGAAGGAACCTAGCGTGTACTCCCACTGTTTGCACATTTATTCTAAACTTGTACTAACATACTAAGGAATCAACATGTCTTCCCAAGTTTTTCTAAGTATAGAATCACGTTATATAAACGTTTTAGATAAGATTCTAAAGCGTACCGAACATTATCAAACATAAGTTTCTGCACGCCTTGTAAAGAAATTTCAATTGGATTGACCAACGACACTTGGAGTTGAGATCCTCAAAAAACAAGGGCAAAAAAAAAAACAAATGGGTTAATCCTAACCACTCATTTTTTCATCATCCACTTTTCCACCTTTTTCTTAAAACTCAAATATCTAGCAAACGATAAATCGTTAAACGAAAAAAAATACACCATCGCGACGAGTATTTTTTTATCTTTCTATAGAGGGGCACTTATATATACTTTCGACGAACTTTTTTCGAATTTTTTTTTTCAATCACGTCAGAAAAAATCTCATGGGATTTTTTGAAATCACATGAGATTGTGATACAAATCTCATGTGATTTTTTCAGACGTGATTGAAAAAAAAACGGAAAAAAAGTTCGTCGAAAGTATCGCAACGAGTAATTTTTTATCTTTCTATAGAGGGCACTTATATATATATTTTCGAAGAACTCTTTTTTCGATTTTTTTTTCAATCACGTCTGAAAAAATCACATGAGATTTGTATCACAATCTCATGTGATTTCACAAAATCACATGTGATTTGTGATACAAATTTCATGTGATTTTTTAAGACGTGATTGAAAAAAAATAATTCGAAAAAAGAGTTCGTCGAAAAATCACATCTGAAAAAATCACGTCTGAAAAAATCACATGAGATTTGTATCACAATCTCATGTGATTTCAAAAAATCCCATGAGATTTTTTCTGACGTGATTGAAAAAAAAAATTCGAAAAAAGTTCGTCGAAAGTATATAGAAGTGCCCCTCTATAGAAAGATGATTTAATTCTCGTCGCGATGGTATGTTTCGTTTTGCGTAACGATTAACGGTTTGTGAGATATTTAATTTTTAAAAAATAGGGTGAAAGTGGGTTTTTTAATTAAATTAAAATAAGAATTAATCTAAACCATTAGATGAAAATAAAATGGATGGATAAGATGAAGCGGTTTGTTCTTTTTTTTGACCATGTTCCTTATGGAACTTTTCTCTAAAAGAAGACCCCTCTATATAAAGATGATTTAATTCTCGTCGCGATTGTATGATTCGTTTTGCGTAACGATTAACAGTTTATGTGATATTTAATTTTTAAAAAAAATGGTGAAAGTGGTTTTTTATTAAAATAAAAAAAGGAATATCTAAACACAAAATTATGAAAAAAAATGGAATGATAAGAAAGAGCTGTTTTGTACTATGATATAATTTCATATGGAACTTTTGTCACGACACTTGATACACATTGATAAGCCTGCAAAATCAATTTGTTATACACACGATAAATTTAAACATGACTCAACGTGCTCTAGAAAAGAGAATTACATAGAGCGAAAGCAACAAAAACCAACTTTTCTTGATTGCATTAAAATATAAAGGGAAATTTGCATTTTAATGGCCCAATTTGGGTTACAGAAGTTCAAATTGGCGATCAAAATCCTATTTTGTATCAAAAAGTGAACCAAGATGACCGGGGTGAAGAGATTAGCACATTATCCTTTGTCATTTACGCTCTAATTATTTGTGTCCATGATATGCTCATAATTGAACTTGTCTGAAACATTTAAAAGCTTTATGTGACATGCAAACTACATTCCTTCTAGTCTTATGTGATTTTCAATCTACAAAATGTGTTACATGCACGCAGGTGAACATGTGTTTCACATAAAGGAGGAAATTGAAGTTGTCATGTATACCAAAGGAAAAATATATAAAAGCTTTCAATCCCTTGTCACACACTCAGGCTGTCATTGAAAAAAAAAGGCAATACGCATTTGTTAAAACCAAATCCAAATATTACTTAGAGCTTTGCATAAGGCCGCGAATCTTACCTAATGTAAACTACTTTTAGTTTGTTTGCGCCAATGCACATGTTTTATTGTACTAGAATGGTACCTGCGCAAAGCAGCGGTTTCAAAATAAAAAAGCTAAAAGTTAATAAAAATATATTAAAATTAATGTTGAATTAAATAACACAAAATTTTAAACATACGGTGAAATTAAATCATAAAAAAAATAAATAGATTAAAAGATATTTCAATTTAAAAATAAAGTTGATTTTTTAGTTAAAAGTGACACATGTCACCTTAAAATGTGTTTCTCTAAAATGAGATGGATGGTCAAGATTGCACATAACAAAAAGTTGTTACAAAAGGTTATTAAATGGATGTGTTTGTTGTTAAAAGGGATAGAGTAAACTACACCGTTGGTCCTTGTGGTTTGCGTTGACCAGCGTCCCTAGTCCCTTGACTTAAAAAGTTGCACCATACGTCCTTAAGTGGTAAACGTTTTCCGCCGTTAGTCCCTTAAGGGACTAACGGTGGAAAACGTTTGCGGTCGGATGGTGACCCTTAAGAGACTAACGGCGGAAAACGTTTACCACTTAAGGACGGATTGTAAAACCTAAAAATCTCAATAAGAGTAAAATGACCAAAATGCCCCTAATGAAAGAAAAATGCATAAAAGCTTAAATAAATTCATTTTAATGCTATAAATTATGAAAATGCAACAAGTAACAATTATGAAATTTATGTAAGAATAAAATACATTATGTTATACAAGAAAAATAAATACTTATGTATATATATTATGTATGCCAATTTATTACATTAATTATATATGTATTATAATTAATAATTAAAGTAAATAAGTAAAGATAATAGCAAAATAAATTTGATAATCTATAAAATCTGATTTCTATTTTTTAAAACATCAAAAATTTCGGCCACTTATTAGAATATAGGTCTCCTATATTTATCTTATCAATTTCATTTTGCAAAACCCTAAAAACACTAAATCGGCACAAAGAAAAATCAAAAGAGGAGGCATCCAAAATTTTCTCCAGCAAGGAACGATTTTTCTAGGGTTCTTGGAGATCAAGGGAAGCTAGGAAAATTGCTGGTTCATTGGGTTAAGGTGTGGTTTGATTTATGGTACTCAATTGACTCGAAAATCCTTCATAAATTCATAAAATCATCAACAATTGTCAAAGGTATTTTTATAACTCAAGTTTCATCATGTTAATTCAGTATGTTCATGAGAAAAATTATTATGCATGATCTAGGGGTCGATTTAGGTTAATCATGTTCTAAACCCTAATTTTTAGCAAGAAATGAAATCGGCATTTAAATAATTATTACCAACGATTTTATATTTTTCTCAGCTTGTATATATCATGTATAAGTCAGATAAAATGCTAAATAATTTTTAGAGGAACTCGAAATAATTATTTGGGATTTCATGGTTTTGCCGAATTGTGAAATAAAGAGAAAAAGGAAGAAATAATTGAAAAACGAATTAGGGTTAGGGTTTTTATATTTTTCCCAGGTCCAATACATGCTAATGAATGTATAAAAATTTCTCTTTTTATGAATAAAGTTAGAAATGGTAATGACACTAGCTTTTGGCATGATAAATGGATGGGTGGGGATACTCTTTGTGTCCCGTTTCCTCCTCTATATCGATTAGAATCCAATAAATGTGGTTTTGTGAGTGATAGATGTCCTACTGCTCGTGGTTCTAATATTGTGTCACTTATTGTAGATTCTGAGCCTTTAGGTCTTGATAATCATCCTGGGCTCAATTTCCAGTGGGCTTGGTGTAGTAAGTATTTTAACCAACCTCCATCTTTATTCTTCTAAGGATACTTGGGTTTGCTCCTTATATTCTTCTCGTAATTTTTTTAGTAAACGAAATGAGAAATCTCATCACCTCACTTCACACCCTTGTCCCCTCATCACCAATGAGATGGAACAAAATTGCTTCGGCCATGATCAACATTAATAGTTGGCGGGTATTGAACAAGTGGATGCCTACCCATATGAATCTTGATTGTAGGGGTATAGACCTTGCATTTGTCAGATGCCCTATGTGTGATAAAAATGTTGAAACGAAAGGATCATGTCTTTGTCTTTTGCAAGATTGTGTGACAGACACTTGGAAGGAATTTATTAAATGGAGGAAAATTCCCCATGATTCGTCTTTTGATCTTCACGATATGATCCATATGGCCGACAACACTATTATCTCTCGAAAGCTTATTAAGTTTCTTGATGTGGTTGTTCAAACAACTATTTGGACAATCTGGAAGTCTAGGAACAACATGGTATTCTCTAAAAAAATGCTTGAGCAAGAACAGTTAGCCTTAAAATATAAAGCCCAACAAGAAAGTCACGGCCATTCTAGATTAGGTCAGATCTTTATGTCTTATATAACTTTGTAACTAATGTAATAGGCTAGTAACGGACCCGGGCTCGATGTTTAAGTTAATATTGTATACGTTATGGGCCTTAAGCCCAACTAAAGCCGTGCCCGACCCATCTTCTCTTAACATAGGTCTTCCTTATCTCTAAGGAGCCTATAAATACCCCTCTCCTCATGTGGAGAGGGCGTTGGTGGATTTCTCTCTGCTCATAATCTATTCAACCATCCTTTTCTTTCTCTCCTACCCCTCTCTACTTCTTTTTCTCTCTCTAGAATCATCTCTATCTTTCTTCTTTCTTATTCTATGTGAAATGGATTAAAATATTAGACCTTATATGTGGTATCAATAGCCCGGGGTAGGAAAAGTGATTGTTTGTGCTTATATTCGTGCTTATTTCTAACTTATTTCGTGTTCTAAACTCGTCTTAAGGTTAAACGTCTTTTATAAAATTCTTAAACATGCGTTTTCTACATCAAAATCATTTCAAGTTTAGGTTTTAATGGATTATAACGTGTTTAGACATAAATTAAAACAAAAATTTGTTATCTTTTTATATTAAAAAAAGTTGTTAGTTTATTTCTGTGTTTTGTTGTTTTTGTTTTTGAAAGTGTAGTGATTTAAGTTGTTAAAGGACTCAAGGATGATTATTGTTGCGATTTAAAAGGAACTTCAAAACCTGCGATTTAAGTGTTGTAATTTAAAACAAGCAATTTTGCTTATTTTTTAAAAACTGAATACAAGTTGCGACATTTCAGGATCATGCGGTTTACCTCTTGAGGTTGAACTAGCGGTTTATCTCACACTACTACACAAATGGACATAGAGCCCCCTTAATAGAGCCCGATTTTAGTGAAAAACGGGCTCTATAAGGAGTGGGAGTTCTGAAAAAGACCATAGAGCCATGTTTTCTTATAAAAAATCAGGCACTATTTCTTATATAGAGCCATGTTTCCCTATATAAAACCGGGCTCTATTCATCTTTGTTTTCATTTTATATTTTTATCAAATCTTGTTTCCTAAAAATTTATGCGGTTTTTTTTAAAATAAATGAAAAAATTTGGGCGCGTTATTTCCCTCTCCCCAATCTTCATTACATTCCCAAAGCCCTAAACCTTTCCCCCTTCCTTTTCACAAACCCTAACTTTCTAACCTTCAATGCCGCTTACCACCACCACTTAACCACCATCACATACCACCACTATTGCACACCATATGATATAAGCGGATCTCCTTTTGGATCTCGTCCTGCTTCCCTTAATTATCATGATGCTTATTCTCTTCTCTTTGGTGGTGATTTGTCACGTGTTGTTCTTGTCCTGCCTTTAATTCAACTGAATCACACTTCATTCAAGGTATAGTTATTATTATTCCTACTAATTTTATTTGATTTTCATTTATTTAATGTTGTTAAGAGTTGTTGACTTTGTTGTTAAATTTCTCTCAATCTGCATCTCTTAGATATGTTTTTGGATTATTGGACTTGTTATGTTTTTTGATTATTGGACTCAAATACATATAGTTAGACTTTATTCTTTAAAATGTTGTTTTATGATGGAACATTTTATACAAGATGAAATTTCCATTCGTATACGAGATTTAGGATTTGAAGTCAAGTTCATGGCATTATTAAGATTTACGATTATTAGTGGAAGGTGTTGTAGAGATGGGGTTTCGCCAATAACTAATTACATACCAACATGGAAGTAAAACTGTAGTGCCGCATCACAATTGATATACAACAAACCAACTTTCTCAAATAAGCTAATCTTACTAGAAGCTTAAGAAAATGCTTGCATATGTGTCCTTCTTTTGTTCACGTCACTCATATATAATTTTCATCATTATTTTTACATACTGTGATTATATGAAACTTACTTATAGTGTGTTTAAAAGGATTAAAATTAATACAAAACCATGTATTTATGATGCATCAACTAGTAACAATGAACTTTGATTTCTGAGTGCTAGTGGAAATGCTAGGAGTTTCTACTCCAAAAGAGTACGCTTGATGGGCTTACTACTTCTGCTTCCTCAAATTCTTTGTCTTGCGAAAAGTGAAACCGTTGGTCGACTTGAAAGGTATCTTTCTTCTCGATTACTCGGTTATTTATATCTGTTTTGGCTATGGTTATGGTTCAAGTGTTTGCTCAAGATGGAGTACCATAACAACTTCCAAGCACTTTAGTCCACCTCAAATACTTGTGTATTTGTTAGCCTCACTTTTTAGTGAATAACGTCTTACACGTGAATTGGACTAACTATAAACCAACTGCTAAACGCAAGGACTATTATTGTATAAGTGGGATAGTTAGCTTATGTATAGGCTATAAATACCCCCCATGACTCTCTATGAGGGGTGTGGAAGTTCATTATTGTTTTCTCTTTTATAATCTAATAAACACATAGTTTCTTTCACCCTCTCCCTACTTTCTCTCACTAGAACACCATGGTTTATATCTTGTTCTTTGATCAACCGTTAAAGTAACTTCAATACGTCGTATCAGATCCAGTCAATACAGCGTATCGACCTGATTTCAGAACCTATAAATAGAAAACCCTACATTTGGTTTTCAACAAGATTTTAACCACCAAGTACGATTCTCAGATGATTTTAGAAACCAAGAAGGTCCTGCAAGTGCATCAATTCAATAGGAAAACTCTCTTAATCAATATACTCCTCTGTAAGCGTTTGGTTAGCGTAACGTTTTCTTTGGTTTAATCGTTCGTTTACGATACTGTGTATTGTTACAATGACTATCAGCTAATACCTATAGGTATTAGCCATGTTTATGATAATTTTAATGTTTTGATTTGTTTATATCGATTGTTTACTTTTTTGTTGCTTGTTAATTATGTTTATCACTTCTTACCTGTTTATGTCTCGATTATGTTTTCATCTATCATTCAACTGGATCTAGGATTACAAATAAAGCATTGTAACTTAATCATTCTTTAGGCATATACTAGAGCCTAGGATAGATACTACATACAACTTATTTATATATCTGGATCAAATAGGACTACAAATAAAGTCATGGTTCTACCCTTTGCTTAAGTGAATGGTAGACTAAGGTATCTTAGGATTACAAATAACGTTCTGTTTCATTTGGGTAGTTCAGTGGATTGTAGACTACGAGTATATTGATAACAATTGGGCATAAGTTGTTAAAGCCTCGATGAGCTAGGTTTTAATATTGATACCAATATTGTCACCTAGATAGATTATAATTAACGGTGTGAACTTTATGCGGGTTTGGTTAACTGTGACAAGATTAATCATAATATAAACCTAGAGTCTAGAGAGAAGTACCACATAACTTAGGAATGATATACCACCAACGAGAGTAGTAAAATCATTGCAAGAATAAACAATTCATACATCTTATTTAATTAAACATGGTTAATACGTTTTCTTTACATAAGTGCTTGACCACTTCTTTATCGCTTGTTTATCTGCTTGTGTGTGTTAATTGTCTTATCTAGTTTAGATTAAACCAAAACTCGTGCCAGTCTTTCAGGCTGAAACCCCCCTCTTTGCATTAGTCTAGCTTTAATTAGGATTAATTAGGACTAACATAAATAACTAGAATACTAGTAAATAAAAGTATTAACGATCACTATTAGTGATCGACACCCTACTTACCAACGAACCTACAATCGATCGGGTAAATTGGTCATTAGTGTTAGTTAATAGGTAAAGTCGGAAAAATATAAATAGTAAAACTTAATAATATAATTACCTATACCCAATGAAACATCATTGATCATCTTGTGCTTTTGACCGACATGCTCATACTTGCTTGAAAGCTTACAATATCATCTTCTTCATCGAGGCTAACAATCTCCCCTATCAAGCAATTCTTATTTGACTTTGAAGATCTTTGATGAAGTTCATGATTATCAGAGTTGCGTAAGAGTATTATGACATGAACTTGAGCTTTCTGACCGGATACATTCTTTTTTTGCTTTGATGCTGAATGAGCATGTGGCATTGATGAAGCTGGAGTGAGGTAGTAATGCCATCGACTTATCCAACATTTATAAGGGTTAGCAATAAATAAGAGATATGGATGAATCATGTCTTTGTCATCCGTCGATGTCGGTAACGTTAACCTCCGGTTCCATAAGGACCATTTTATAGTATAAATATTATACCTGTGATCAGGTAGATTCATTATAAGAACATCCTTGACAGGGTTTCCAGCCCGAAGCGTAAGATCCTCTAACGCAGATGCATTAGATTCACCAAGCTTGCTAGCATCTCTTTACCGGACACCTCAAAGCAGGCTTCCTCACTAATAGTATTGCTACTAATAAAATGGTAAGAGTGAATCAATGAATTACTATTTCAATGATTGAGTCGTCAATTCATATACTGGATCACATTAGATTTCCAGTTAGAACAAGTTTGATTCGTATAGAATCTTGCAAGTCACCTATAGCAGTGTTGTTTGATGTTGACATTAGAAGGTGTTTGATTCGTCACTGTGAAATACTGAAGAGTATAACTCGGAATGTTCTGGCAAGATCACAAGGATAGTGCGTAGGACTCTTTATTATCACTTGTGTTCTTACTAATAAACAACAAGTGTTTTACATGAATTGTGTCCTAATGAGATTTATATATTTGATTTCTTTTGGCTCTAGACTCGATTTGTGCACTTTGGTTTTAGTAATCAGAGGCTAGAGCTTACTGCCACCTTTTTAATATCAATAATCTCAAAGTGAGATGTCAATAGATAACATGTGTATCTTCATGTCAAATGAGACAAGTATCTTTTGAGAGAAACTTGAATGGCTTGGAAGGGTTATACAGTACATCACTGGGTCCATGACGACTTTCTTTAATACCAGAAATCATCTTTGTGATTCTGACAGATTATGTATTGACTCGGTTTCTGCATAAGTGTATGAAGGGCTTCTTTCTTTCACCCTTTATCCTTACATTTCTTTTTCATTCTTCAACCCCTTCAATGTTTACCAAGACGTCATTACTATCATCATGTTGTGATTGTTCCGGTGATAACTCATGCCTTAGTCAACATTATTCCATTATTCTCATTCATCTCTAATCATACCTAAGGACTTCTAATTTAACTATGGAATATCCATGGGTAGATCCCTCCAGTTCTGGTTGGATCATAAGACCTATACCTAACCTTAACCATCTTATGACATCATGGACGTCATGAGTTAATTAGTTGTTGGGTATAGTGATCAAAACCATAGAACCATTGAAAAGTAATCAAAGTGTTTTATATAAATCAATAAATTTTTAGCACTTTGAAAGTTTTACTTTTTAAAATACCCCACCTACACATGTGCATCGAGATTCGAAATTGTTTTGCAAATTAAGGTAAGAGTTAATTGTGCAACAACTCTTGAGTCTTTTAAAATCACATATTCTTAGTTACATTTTAAATAAATCTTTTAGTATTTTAGATACCAATTGATTAAAATGACATTTTCTGAAAAGCGTGTGGGGAGAAAAATGTATACTTAGCATGAATTGTGGAACATTTTTTTGATTGCTCCCCCTCAACAATATATGTGTTTCATCACTTAGTAAAAATTTGACACCAGATGTTAAAAATGATAAGACACCACAAATATGTTAAGGATGGAGTTAAAGTGCCTCAGTATAACACACGTAGTACGATTACTAGTATGCTAGACCTTTCACCAGTGGACATTATTCAAAGATAAATGCAAGAGTATGTGAGCATACCCTGGTGCATAGTGGTGCTGGAGAAATAAGCACACAAATTTGAAATGACATTGATAAGGTCTAGAGAAATTATGGTCAGTCTCCTCATGAGTTTGACATAGAAGTACCACTCAAATCCACTAATGTTTTGGATACATAAAATTTGAATTTTATGAGATGTATCCAACAACATTAAAAGGCTTTTGGTTTTAAAAGCTCCCTTTCAAAAATTGATCTACATAAATATGACATTTATGAGAAATTGGTCCACTTATAAAATTATATGAGGAAGGGGTGTTGAACACACAATTTTGAAAGATACCACATGTATTATACCATAAGTATTTGACATTTAAAACACTTGAAAAATTGTGTTCAACAATTTTGAAAACCACTGAAAGAATATTTCTCTTCTTTTCTTAAGATAAGCGTACTGAAGCGTACACTTTCCTGTGACATTCGGGTCTAGTTTACAGTATGAAGTAACTGTAAGCCATTGTCATGAGCTCAAAACTTTGAATGTTTTGTATAATAGCTCAAGACTGAGAAGATTGACCTTCTCGTTGTTAGGATAAGTTATCTTTAAAGATAAATTTTCCTTACTTTGAAATCTGGGTTATGCACTGATATGTACATAAGCCATCGAGAAAATTTTAGAAATGACATGTTTTAAAAGCATTTGAACTATTGTTCGAACTTTATTTACATACCCGTGTCAATATTAATCAAATTTTCTAAGTACGTAAATATTATCGATGCCAAGAGACATGTCGAGAAGATTCTTTTTGGTATTTTGATTTTTTTTGATTTTGTATTTTCTTTTTGAAAGATTTTCTATTTTTGCATTTTATTTTTCTTGGTTTTATACTTTTGTATTTTGTTATTCAAAATATTTATAAATCAAAATCAAGAAAAAAAATCAAAAATATTTACAAGTCGAAGTTTCCATCAGCAGAGACAATTGGTCCTAGAGTTAAAGTAGATGAAGTTGAATCAAATTGTTGTTGACGTTTATCAGATGCATCAACAGTAGTAACCACGAAAGACTTTGAAACAACTTGATTTTCTTCATTGAAATAGTCATCGAACAAAGGATCGAATAGACTTTCCAACTCTATTATTAACGTCATGACTATCATATCTGTTGTAGGAACTTCTGTTGACGTTGTGGTGCGAGGCTTGAACCGTTTTGTTTAAACATCAATTTTCTTTTTCATCAGTTATGAATCCACTGTAACACTCACCTTTTTTAGCAACCACACTCTAAGATTATCCTTCTTGACATTATATGATGTACATGCACTTAAATCAATACTTTGTTCCTTTTAAATATTGATTGTTTTACATGCACTTAAATCCAGAGTTTGTTTGCATTTATGAATTTTAGAGATATCAAGATTGGAACCATGTAGGGGTTCACTATCAACCTTGCTTGTGCAAGAAGCGAATACCTTTCCTGTAGGAACCCACCTAAGACCAATAGTTTTGAAAATTCTACCTGTGGATTTCCACCTAAGACAAGATCTAGGAGACATTTTCTCATACACAGCGGAAGACTTATTAGGAGAAAATCTATGTCCTGTGAAGATCTGCCTTACAGGTTTCTGAGTATGACTCTTCTGTTCTACGGGTTTGTTACTATTTCTAGTCTTATAGGATTGAACCGTAGCATGAGAATTCACCTCTTTAAGGAATGTTGTACAAGTATCATGATTTGCATTAAAGATACATTTCTGATAAGTCAAGCAAACAACGTGTTTAGAGTCAGAAAAAGAACCAGAAATCCTAGACTGCTCTATTTTGGGCACAACAATTATCGCTACGCAACTACTCTTAGATGTAGGCCAATTCCCAGTCATTTGATTTGTGCTCCTAGGTTTTGGTTTGCTATCATTAGCAGTGTTTTGTAATCTAGCAGAAGGCATCACAATAGTTTTTGAATTCCTATCTTTTTCTTGTGTCTTATTTTGAGCTTTCTCTAGGTAGTGATTATGAATCATGTCATTTGAACTAAATCTTAGCATGTCCTTTGAGCTATTCCTAGATTCGCTAGATGCAATCACGTGATAAGGTTTTGCAAGAGCAGATTCTCAAACTTTAGGCAAATAATGAGGAGCGACTGGTTTTGACAAATCATTTTTCACATCAACTTGGTAGGCAAACTATGGTTTTGATAATTTAGGTCGTTCAGATTTAAACACAATTAGTTGTGTAACAACTGATTGGTTTATGAGTAAATTGATGGCTTTGCAAACTTAGTATCCACACTATTTCCTTTTAACTTTCTTTATTCGTTTTTCAAAGCAACAATTGCAAAAACCTTTTCCTGAATATGAGCTTTCAAATCAGCACTTTTTTAGACTTTTTATTCAGTTGGACAATTAAAGATTCATTATGGTCTTTCGTTTGAACACGTGTCTTTTTGATGGAATAATAAAGATCTTTGTAAGTCTTTTTCAAATGCTTAATTTCCTTATTTAAATGCTCATTCTTTGTAAGTAATTCAGCCACACTATGTTCCAGTTCAATGTTGAACATTTCAATTACATCTATGTCATGTTTAACCTTGGTTTCATTACTTTTTTCTTTCAAAAATTGACCATGTTGCCCAGATTTTCAAGCGTGATTATGATATTTAAGTTCAAGAGCAATACAATGTGTTTCCATTCTTAAAAAATCTTTTTAAAATCGGGCAACAGTTTGTTTAAGACAAATATTTTCAGACTTGAGAGATTGGTTTGAAAATTCTATTGTCTTGTTATCAAGTGATGGATCAAGCAAAGGACTTTTAACTTGACATTGTTCAACATCTTGGTAAACCCTTCCTTCATTATTAAATTTGGGTTGCTCAGCATGCTATTGTCCTATAGCAAATACATTACATTCAGCAGTCAATTGTACCTCAGCCATTGGCTCTTTGTCATATATGGGTCAGATATGTGCATCATCAACATATGTATCATTCCTTGACCTACTACTTTCATCTTGCACTTCTGTAACTGTCCCACTGCTTTTTGTGACAACCAAACCAACATCCAATGCTCTACCTGTATCAACCTTACTCTCTTGCGTCTGCATCTGTCTTTTATTCACCCTTCTATCATACCGTCTTTGATGACGTGTTCTTTCATCAATTGACTTCTTAACATTACCCATGTGTTGGAGTAGTACATTTTTGAAATGTTTAACCTTTATTCCAGTGTATTCAACAAAGTACTTGTTAGTCATTTAACTGTTATAATCTAAAGAAAACTATGAATCGATAAATTGGTGAAACTGTCTGTTAAGCACCCAAAAGGCAGCCATGGATCCATCTTCTTGTAATTCATCTTTGTCAAGTTACTTTTGAAGTTGATCCACTTTGAGGAACGTTGTACTTATGAAAGTCTCATCATCTTGACCAAAGAACCAGAAGTCTTCTTTAGAAAGAAATGCCCGTTTGAATCTATGTTCGATATGAGTGCCTTTTAAGTCTTCTTTAGAAAGAACCTGAAGGTGTGAATGAAGAGGTCAAAAATATGCCATGCATCTATCTTTTGCTTTTGACATCTTGTATTTTATTGCATGCACATTTTTTTTCTCAATCCAAGCTGCTTTCCTTCATTGATTTGCTGAATGCAGTCTCTGAACTACAATATTCTTTCCCAGCGCAAGTGTTTTCCATGAAGACTGAATCAACATTCAATGCTTGAACGGTATTGATCTGAACTTCTTGTGTCTGGAACTTCTTTACAGTAAAGAGTTTATGAATCTCTTGTTCATGAAGCATTGTTTTGAGCATATATTTCTCAATGAAGTCCATGTCACCAATCATCACATCTTTAAAAGGTTGAGTTTCCATTCCAGTATATTTCTTAAAGTTGAAGTTCCAAAAATTTATCATTTTTGAATTGAAGATCTTTTCAAGCATTGTCCTAAGTGCCGTTGAAGCAATTTTGCAGTCATTCTCATGAAGTTTTTCTGCAATAAGATGTTTTTCAAGTTTATCCATGTCCTTGAATAATGTTATTGGGAATGTACTACCAGCATCACCAAAGTCTTGTAAAACTAATGAGAGATATTTAAAATGAAATTGAAGTGTTCGATGACCGTTCATGTAACTTCCTTGTGATCTAGGATAATGGATTTGACAGGAAACACATAAAATCGTTGTTGCTTACTTCATAGTTTGCATCAATGATTCACCTATATTCATTGTTATCCTAACTTGTATGGGAATCCAGTTATAGGAACAACTGTGGAATATTAAAAAACTTCATTAGTGTCTCTAGACGTATCAGTTTTAAATAAACCATACTTTTAGCTAGAAAACCTGTTAAGGAGATTCATTCATGAATCGAATCCTGATGACACATCTACATTATTCATACTGTGAAATGGTCTTGTTGTCCTAGTCTAATTTATATCACAACTTAAACATACACGAATTATATGAAGAAAAGAGAAGGAGGTTTTAGAGAGAGAAAGCTAGAGAGAAGGAAGAGAAAGGAATGATTATTCTTGTACTATATGTAAACAAGAACAAACAGCACCCTTTCCATGCTATGGAGAGGTGCATATATAGTCCCATAGGCGTATGGGCTTTAACATGGGCCGGGCTTGGCGTTTGGATGGGCTTAAGGCCCAAAACGTGGACAATATTAGATTAAAGTCCAAGCCCATAAAACCCGACTACCCTATTACAAACTAAGACCGTTAATGACTAAGATGATCGAATACATTTTTGTTTGACTTTATATTTCTAAGGCTAAAAGGTCCTCACAGAACCAGAGATTAAAGTTATCGAACTTCGACGTGTGAATAAGACACTCGTCCATATTTGTTGTTTTATTATTAACTCTTATACGTGCGGGTATAGGATGGCATAACTACCTCATTCTAGCTCCTTCATATTCATAGCCACATGCTCATACTCAAGCTTTAAAGATTCAAATGTCAAAGATGACAGCTCGGATCAAACATAGATATACTTTCACAACTCTGATAATCAAGAACTTCCTCAAAGTCATCAAGTATATGATTGCAAGTGGATCATGTCAAAAATCACCACTTAAAAGAATAATGAAATAAAAGAGATTGATAGCTTTCAAGACTCGTATGACCATGTTGGTCGGCAAGTGATGATAAAAGATTTAATGATCTCGAAACAAAAAGTCAAAAATGAAGGCTCAAGATCAAAGATCATAAAGCTTGAAGGAACAAGTCTACTATATCAAAGTTCAAGACAATGACCATTTAACACCCCTAATTTAACACGCGGAATCAACGATTGGGTGTTAATTCATAGCACAAAATCATAAGAATATAAAGAATGACTCGAAAAGAGACGTTTTAAAACATTAGTTCCATTCTTATCAAAGTACCAAAGTTGTCCACAAGATCGTCACCAAAATAACATAAGTTTAGAAAGACAATAACATAAAAGTTTTTGGAGAATGGAACATAAAACATATTTCATAAAATTTAGCGCAACGTTTCACCCGTCCATTCCAAGCCATCATCCTTGATTACCTGAGATAAAACATGCTAAAAAAATGTCAACGAAAACGTTGAGTGAATTGATAGAGTTTATGTGAATATAAAAGATTAGAACACAAGCATTATTAATTATCATCGGATAATTTATTGTACACCAAGCTACTAGGAGACATTGCAATAATAATATTGCCCCCAGGTTAGGTATCTTTGCCTCATACCTACTAACATCTCGATACAATATGTCCGAACATTAGGTATTCTCGCAATGGATGCATCCCCAAACACCGAACTGGAATCAAACAATACACTAACATAACGGTTGTTGAGTAAGAACGTACCCGTAACAATGTTTCGCCCTTGGCCCTGCTCGACATCTCTAATTGCATACGCCTGACCAGTAGCACTTCCACCTTGCTGGTTGTTTCAATTCGGGCATTGGCATCGATTATGATTTCTGTCCCCACACTCATAACAAGCTCTAATTGGTTGAGTGTTCGCACCAGTAGCCACCGTCCTTTTTCTATAGTCATTTGTCCTATGACCCGTCTTTCCACACCAGTGGCACTTTGGCGGGCATTATCTAAAGTGACACAATCCACAATGGTTACAGTTTGGGGCTGGTCCTCCCTGATCAACACCGTCATTTTGGGCAGCCGTCATAGCCCTTGCACCGCCTTGTCTTCTGTTATTATATTGATTGTGACGCTTGTTGTCAAGGTAGTTGCCTCGGTTGTTATTGTGGTAGTTGTTGTTGCAATTGTTATTGCTACCACCACCTTGGTTGTTGTTTCTTTCCCACTTTCTTTTGTTGCTCTCAGCAACTCTTTCAGTTTTGTCTTGAATTTTCTGCTCCATTAAAGTATGAGCCATACGAACAGCATCATTAAGTATCGCGGGCTTAGAAGGAAGTTGTTTCCCCCTTGATATTCTCAGGCAAACCCTTAATGTAAAGCTCAACTTTCTTCTTTTTACTCGGGACTGCTTCAGGACATAATAGTGCCAACTTATTGAACCGCTGAGTATAAGCAGCGATATTAGTATCTCTCAACTTTAAGCTTCTCAACTTATTCTCCAACCTCTAAATTTCTTCACTAGGACAAAATTTCTTCCAACATCATCTTCTTCATATCAGCCCATGATTTCCCGTTAGCAACATCGAGTCCTAGTGTAGCGACTTGGGTATTCCACCATATCAAGGCCCGACCTTGGAGGGTGGTAGTGGCAAATTTCACCTTACTCCTTTTAGCACACTCACTAATCCTAAACACGCTTTCAGTTTTCTCAAACCAACGACACAATTCAACGACACCTTCATTACCATAATATTGGGTAGGACCACACTTCATGAAACCAGCAAATGTACATTCTCGAACGGGTGGTGCCCCACCTTGGCCACCATTACCACCTGATCTGCCATCAACATTAGGATTATTTCTAGTAGCACGATCAGCAGCTAATGCCTCAGCCACCTTGTCAGCAACCAACTTCTGAATCGCAGCAACCGACATTCCCTTGGGAGGCATGATTCTATCAAACACAAAGAAAATCGGTGAGTATTCATACAATGGTATAACTACAACATGTACAAATAACATGATCACAACATGAATTAGTAATCAAACCATACAAGGAGTCACAACACATTAAGTACAGATCAAAAGTAGTCGTTAGTCATTCATCAAAAGATTCAGTACATGGTTGTATTGTTCACAAAATATGACACATGTCATTACAATCATGGATACTAATTCTAGTAACCGACAGACCGGTTTAGTGATTACAACAACAAAATAAAGAAACTACAAGTGATACTAAGCTATTACGGGTCACGTGGGGATCCATGTGGCTCAGAGGGCTGTGAGTCTGTAGGTGCAGTGGTGTCATCACCATCATCATCTTTGGCGGCAATAGTAGCATCCCTAGCCATGACATAAGGGTCATCCGAACATGGTGCAAAAGCAGGGTGAATAGGAGGCTCAGAAGGCACCTCCTGGAATCGCAAACCCTTGGGTATTCTCTCCCTAACCCAAGCCTCCCAACAGCTCAAACGCTCAGCTCGACGCAACTTCTCCTAAAGCTTATTAAATTACTTACTCAGGCCCTCTACAAACTTCATCATTTTAGAGTAGTTAGAGCTATTCTCTCTTACCGCCGCATCTAAGGCTGTAATGTTGTACTCATGGCGGTTCATACGAAGATCACCCTCTTTGAACTTCTTTGCCATTCTGATCTCAGTCTTGTACCTGTCGAACATCTGCCTATCTAATCTCGTCACTCCTATATGAACACTCTTCAAGTTACACCCTATTGGACCAGGTGCATGAACCCAACCGTTATCAGGAAGAAGATTCCTAGTAGATGAATTCTCTCCAACATGAAAGTTACCGCCGAACTGAATAATAGGAGGCACCGAATCATTGTTAGCATCAATAACAGGAACCACAGGGGGTGCAAACTCGGACTTCGCATCAGATGTTGGAGGTGGTCGGTTGAGGGGATCGACCTCCTCATATGGATGAATGACCTCAGCATCATCCTCATAATCATTTCCACCATTCTCCTCATCATTCTCATCCATTTCCATCTCCTCTTCATCATCATCACCTACCACATCTTCCTCTAACTCATCATCATCATTTTCAATCAACCACCCATTCATATTTCCTTCAGGTTGTGGGTTCATATGAAGTGCGATCCCATTCATGTTGTTGGGCTCAACACGGGTTCATCTTCCTCTGGTTCTTATTCCGGATCCTCTTCTTCGTCATCTTCCATGTCATCATCACCAACATAACCCTCGGGTTGAGCGGGTGCATGATGGAGAATAATAAGAGCGGGTTCCGGGTGAACCGACTCATCTTTAGGAAGATCCGCAACATGATCGGGAGGAGGTAAATCTGCCATGATAATATATAATCACGCATAAATAAATATATATAAGGTCACTACATAGATAAAGATTTATGCAATATACGGATGAATGCTAATGCATTAAAATAAGTATGATGATTTAATTATGATTCATTTAAACATGTAAATAATGCACAAGTTTTAATATAAAGCTTAATAATCCATATATATCTCGATATGTATCATAGTATTTATTTAATAAATACTTAACAACAATTCACCCGAAGCGTTCATAAATACTAAAATAGGAATTTCAAGTATGACTTGAACGGAAACCACGGGGAACCTTTGCGCGTGAAAATAAGAAAATAAAGTTGTAGTTTAGGTTTTTGAAAAATAACCTAGTTCTCTATAACTTATGGCTCTTGATACCAATCTTTAACACCTCCAATTTAACACACAGCAGAACCAACTAATTGGGTGTTAATTCATAGCACAAAATCATAAGAATATAAAGAACGACTCAAAAGAGACGTTTTAAAAACATTAGTTCCACTCTTATCAAAGTACCAAAGTTGTCCACAAGATCATCACCAAAATAACATAAGTTTTGAAAGACAATAACATAAAAGTTTTTGGAGAATGGAACATAAAACATATTTCATAAAATCAAGTGCAACGTTCCTCCCGTCCATTCTAAGCCATCAACCTTGATTACCTGAGATAAAACATGCTAAAAATATCAACGAAAACGTTGAGTGAATTCATAGACTTTATATGAATATAAAAAGATTAGAACACAAGCATTATTAATTATCATCGGATAACTTGTTGTACACCAAGCTACTAGGAAACATTGCATTGAGCTCATGACACCGATCCCATCGACCGACTAATAAAGATCATTTAAGATATATTCAATAATGTTGTCCCCAGGTTAGGTATCTTTGCCTCATACCTACTAACATCTCGATACAATATGTCCGAACATTGGGTGTTCCCGCAATGGATGCATCCCTAAACACCGAATCGGGTTGTCAAGCCTATAGATCTATTAATTATAACAGCGGCTACCCATCATAGGTATTTGACGGTTCACGAAATTGGGGTCTTTTGGCAAATGCTACTCATGCAATCAAGATACATATTCGGGTCCAGCATACCGAAAACAACTTGTGTTCAATTTGTAAAAACTAGCATGTATCTCCCTCACGGGGTTTATGAAAACATTTAAAATTTATAAAGGCGAGGCTATGAACTCACCGTGTATAGAAGTAGTGATTATAGAAATCTCGACAAAGAAGACGAATGCCAATGATCAATCGCGACCTATAATAGTGGCGCGTAATTAAAACTCGCACTTATAATAAGATGTAACGTAATACGAGTAAATAAATACATATTTATATATATCGGCATGTAGTAATATCGTATGCTTAAGAATCGATGATTGAGAATCACAAAGAATGCTACATCTAATATTTATGAAATTTGCCGGTTTTTACTAGACGCTCACCATACTTAAAGAGATGCCAAACAGTCGAATTTGACGTTCCCCTTCTATATATACTCACTTATATATGTTGTTAAACTAGTAGCTTCCCCAAAAACCATAGCCACTTCTAACCATTTTTGAAAAATACATCAATGCAACTTATCCTAAAAAGGGGTCTGCTGGACTTTGCAAAAGTTTGGCACCATCTGACCTATCTAAACCTCACAGTAATTTATGAAAGAAATACAGTAGCTCACACAACATATGGACATGCTACAGTTAAAATTTCATAGAAAAATATTAATTTTTGACCCGCCTGCTCACTACATCTTTACAGTCCAGATTCTGACTCTAAAACACAGTTTTGACAACTTGTTTTGCAACTCACTTTTGACTCACTTGCATGTACTGAAAATCAATAAGGCCTAAACCATTGGAAAGTAGGTTTGATGAATTTAGTTTTAGGCACCGGAAAATCTAGAAAAGCTTTTAGAATGACCAAGTTATGGTACGCGCAAGTCGACTCAAAATTCTGCATAAAAATGCCTAGTGCAGATTTTTACAATTCTGTTTTCTAAATTTCTATCGGGCATATCTTATTCGTTTTTAAGAGTTACAACTCAGTTTTTATATCAAAACGCTCATGTTTACGACCTCTAACATATTTTACAACAAAATCTCAGTTCCAAAAATCTCACCTCGCCCAAATCTAACCTCAAAGTTTCTGCCCTAATATTGGGTATCTCTCAACCCCTTCAACATCATTCCAAGCTTCATAAAACCCTTAATACTAACCTATCTCCTCTACCTAGCCTATCCGATCACCAACAACATAAAAAATTTAACATGCATTAAGCTCATGGATTCTTAAACATAAATATAATCACATGCAATATGTATAAAAATTAAATCAAGCAAGAAAGTAAACAAGATGCTCACAATGCTAAATAAAGAGAAGGAAAACCAACACTATCAAACCTTTATGGGTTTGATAATCTGCCGAGCACCACAAAGACCTAAGAAAACCCGAAAACTTGATTTGTCTCACCCAAACTTGTTTAAAATACTTCTAATCTATCCCTTATTGATTCCATTGCCTCAAATTAACATAAACCATAGATTAAAGATTTTGATAAAAATCAAGAAGTCATCATTCTTAATGCATGGGGTTTTTTAGTGATGGGGGTTGATTAAGGGTTATAGTATGAAGGTTTTTAAGGAAAATGGAAGTGATTTGGTGGAGATTTGATGGTGTTGGAGGTTTGGTTTTTCTGCTCGTCACACATAGAGAGAGAGAGAGAGAGAGAGGGATTATGGATGGTTTTTTTGTGTTTAAAGTATGTACGAGTGTGTGTGGTTCAGTTATAAGAAAGAGGGGAGAAGTGGACTTTCATAAATCCTTATTAGAGTATACTTGGGCTTGGTTTCTAAAAAAAATTAAGAGTGTGGGTTGGTGTGTGTGGGCTGCCGAATAAAGGGAAGAAAGGGAAATGTTTGGGCTTGTTACTCGTTAAATTTTTATACCTAAAGATTTCGGGCCCAAAAGCTAATTTAACTCGTTAAATTTTTATTTTTAATAAAAATACGACTTTTGACTCGGTTTTGACCAAACATGAAATAAAGTTGAAAATTACTAAAAATAAAATAAATAAGCTCTCAAGGCTTAAAATAGGCATTCATTGATTTCTCGATCGATAACGGTTAAATTCCAAATATAGGATTCACGAATAATTAAAATGACGATTTTAATAAAAATCGACTAAAATGTAAAAGTAAATTCTTCAAAATTTATAAAATAAATATGAGATTAAAAATAGTAGTGACCTTAAATACGAGGTTTTACAAACCAACACTACAAGAGCTCAAAGATATAGTAATTTAAATGACAACTCCTTTGGGGGGAGATTATTATCCTTAAAATATTAAGGCCAACAAGAAAGTCATGGTCATTCTAGATTAGGTTGGATCTTTATGTCTTATGTAACTTTGTAAGAAATATAATAGACTAGTAACGGACCCGGGCTCGAGGTTTAAGCTAATATTGTATACGTTTTGGGCATCAAGCCCAACCAAAGTCGAGCCCGATCCATCTTCTCTTAACACAGGTCTTCATTATCTCTACGGAGCTTACAAATACCCCTCTCCTCATGTGAAGAGGGTGTTGGTGGATTTCTCTCTTATCGTAATCCATTTAACCATCCTTCTCTTTCTCTCCTACCTCTCTCTACTTCTCTTTCTCTCTCCAGAATCATCTCTATCTTTCTTCTTGCATAATAGTGTGAAATGGAATAAAGTATTAGACCTTACAAAACCTTATCCTCATTGACATTAAACTTATGTCTTTCACTTGGATTTCTAGATATAGAAAAGCATGTCTAAATTTGTTTGAATGGCTTATTAATCCATGTAACGCCATTTTCTTATTTTGTAACTTCTCTTAGCGTCTTGTTAGTTTTCTTTTAATCAAATCGCCATTAAAAAGTTTCAAATAATAACGAACCATTTATTAATGTTATATTTTTTTGCATAAAATAGTATTGTAATTTCTTTTTAGTAACCATTTAATGCTAACACTTGCTTTCATGGGAATAATGAATTTCTTGGCTGCATGATCCTTGGGGCATCAAACAACTGTCTTTTCATTTTCTCCTACCTAATGATGAGATTTTTTTGTTTTTTAAAGTCACTAATCATTTTGCATTTAAAGAAGCCATAATATTAACCCTAAATATCGAAGAAGAATACCCATAAAATTTGAAATTGATCCGTAAGATCGAGTCTAAATTTATAAAACCTATTTATCCTATGTCTAGTCCTACACTCTTAAGAGTAGTGTACCCTAACGTGTATTAGTATAGCTAAGGATAAATACGGATGTCAAACCCTAAGAATAGTTATCTAGGATATTAATTTGAAATAACCATTTAAACCTAATGAAAGCAATTTTGTTAGGAATCAAGAAAAGTCTCGGTCACTTTTAATATTATAGTTTTTAGCTCATAGCGTTAAACGTTAATTAAGTTATAAACTAACTGGGTCGACCCATGGATAACCCATGGGTGGTTGGTCTACCCATTGTATAAATATCCTCTCTATACCTTGGAGAGGGTGTTGGTTCATTTCACATAATACACATTTCATATTTCTTTGTCTCTCTAGAAGTGATCCAACAACTTTTTCTCTCTCTAGATTTCTACTTCTTTACTTGTTTGTGTGACTTAGATATCATATTCTATAATTGGTATTAGTCGCCATGGGGTGATTTAGTGTGTTTGTGTGCGATTTCTCTTGTTAAAAAATTCAAATTTTAGGCGTTTTTGGGCTAAAGCACTCAAAAATCTTAAACTATAAGATTTTGTTATTAAAAACCTTAAAGTTATGATTTTTATAATAGATACAGCCTAGGGACACTTTGTTTTGTAAAAAGAATCAAGAGAAAACGTTCAAAAGTGTGTTTTTTAGGTGGTTTTGTAGTTTGGGGACGTCTTGTTCTTGACCGCGGAATACATGTAATAAAAAGTGGTCACGAAATAAAGTGGCTGCGGAATACATTTCTTATTTTTCAGCGGAATACAGGTTGAACCCGCGAAATAACTTCATTATTCCCGCAGAATACCCTTTCTTTTCAGCGAAGTATCTTTTGTTATTCAGCGAAATACAAGAAAGACCCGCGGAATAACATTTCTTTTCTTGTAGAATATGATTATTTTTTAATCCAGAGAAATACAAGTTGAATATCGCGGAATAACTCCTTTTCCCACGAAATACGCTTTCTGTTATCCTGTGAAATACAGGTCCGCGATATATCTTTCTTAATCTTGCGAAATACAGGTTTTCCCACGGTTTATCCAGGCCCACGTTTTAATCCAGTACTAGTAAAATTCCCACGAAAATCCTTATAAATCCGGGAAACTACAATAATATCCCATTAAATACAGGCAGTTTTAAGGAGGTTTAAGTAAAATCCCAGGGATTATCCACTTATCCCCTAAAGAATATCCACTAATCCCGCGTTAAGCTTCGATTTGTTGTTTTAAATTTCTCTTTGGGAATTTAAGGACTTTCATTGTATTCAAGGAATTTTAATACCACAAGAACACTCATAATCAATTACAACAATAACATAACAACTACAATAACCACTATCCACTTAAAACTACTTTCAAATCCTTTTCACACAGCAATCATATTCAAGATGTGTTACAATGGCAAGAGAATATATACTACATTAAGCGCTGAAAATGGACCTCCAAAGTTGATAAGAGTCATGCATGTCCATAGGCGAAGTCGTTATACTACTCTACATTAAATTTTAAGGAACATGTTAATAAACTTTATGACTCATTTCCATCATGAAAACCTTTCACTTATGTAACAGTTGCAGTCCTCAGAACTCAAACTACACTCGCAAGCATCATAGATATAACGTTATGATGAGCCTCACATACGTCCAAGATAATCGGTGAAATTGGTGACATAAAAGCAACATACAAGGTTCTTCAATGCTTACCACAATATATTTACAATCTGGATGAATCATCATACTGACGTCAAGGATATATGGGATAAAGTTAAGTTACTTATTAAAGGTTCAAGTTACAGGATAGATCGAAGCTGTATGATGAGTTTGATACATTTACTTCAGAGAAAGGAGATACAATTCAATCATACTACTTGAGGTTTGCACAGCTGATAAATGACATGCACACGATTGGAATGTCAATGAAACCAATTCAAATTAATACAAAATTCATCAATCATCTTCAGCTAGAATGGAGCAAGTTTGTGACGGATGTGAAATTAGCTAAAGATTTGTACAATACCAACTTTGATCACTTGTATACTTATTTGAGGCAACATGAAGTTCATGCAAATGAAGTGCGTCAAATAAGGCAACGATTTACGGATACTCTTTCCTTGGTGGCTAACACATACAACTCTTCTCCATCTTACACCAACTAAACTCCGTATCATCAACAACTTTCACGAATAGCTCAACAATATTATTCATCTCCAGAACAACCACACTCAAATGATGTACCCATGGTTCAGAAACGATCTTATCAACCACCGGTTGCTAATCATTCATCAGTGGTTCATCACCAATCCTACCAAGCACCTGCTATTCATCAACAACCATAAGCATCATTTCCATAACTGGATTCAAGACTTGTTGTCCTGTCATCTCTTCCTTCAGATGATTCGATTGCTAGTCTTAACAAAGCAATGGATTTTATTAGCTCAACATTTACTTCCTGATATCCACCAACCAACAACCAGCTTAGAACCTCGTCTAACCTAAGGAATCAGGCAACTATCTAAGACGGTAGAGTTACGGTGCAGACGGTTAAAGGGAGATAGACTCAGGGGTATGCAGACAGTGGCGTAAGGAGTAATGTTATAGGTACATGGGTTAACAGAAATAGGGGAACTAGTAAAACAGGTCATGCAAAGGTTCTTCGTTGCTACAACTGTCAAGAGGAAGGCCACATGGCAAGACAGTGTACCAAACCAAAAAAGCCAAGGAATTTAACATGGTTTAAAGAGAAGATGTTACTTGCTGAGGCTTTAGAATCAGGGGTTGCATTGGATGAGGAGCAGATGGCATTCTTAGCTTATAATGGGGACACAGTTACTACAAGCCAAGAGTCTCAGGAAATTCCTAATCCAGCTATTTTTCAAATTGATAATCTTGATGCTTTTGACTCTAAATGTGATGAAGCACCCTTAGCTAGTGCAGTTCTTATTGCTAAGCTATGTGCGTATGACTCAGATGTTCTTTTAGAGGTACCAACTCATGACACTTATCTAGATAATCATGTGATTAATCAAAGTGTGCAAGAGATGCAATATTCTGAACAACCACCTTTTAATAATCAAACAAATATTGACATAACAAGTGACATTAATGTTATTTCATATGAATAATATCTAAAAGAAACTGAAAATACGGTTGTTCAAGATACTAATTCTTCTACACAACAAGATGCAACGATAATGTTTGTGTTAGAAGAAATGTCTAATCAAGTTGCAAAATGTAATGCTATGGATAAGGAGAATAAATCTGTAAATGAGTCTTTAATAGCTGAGCTTGAACGATACAAGGAACAAGTCAAAATTTTTGAAGAGAGACAAAAATTCGATTTAAATGACCGTGAAAATTACATAGATTCTAAAATGCGAGATGTAATTGTTAAAAGAAATGCAAAGTTTGCAGATTTTGAAAAAGAAATTCAATCATTAAAGTTACATCTTTCTGCACATATGTCAGATAACAAGTTGTTAACAACTATTGATGTTTTGAAAAAGGAAACGAAAGAAAAAGAAGATAAATATTTTGATGAAATCATTGATTTAGAGAAGAAAAAGAAGGAGTTAGAAAACATTTTTTATAAAATGGGTAACAATGCATATGTTAACAAAACCGCAAGTTTTTTATGATGACACTCACAAAACAGCTCTTGGTTATCAAAATCCCTTGTATCGTACTAAAGCTTAGCGGAAATAACCAACTTTGTATTGTAGTCAAACCATTGTTAAGAAACATGATGCATTGTTTGTACCTGATTCAGAAGAGACCTTATAGTTAGCTGACGCATCTGGGGTAAAAAAGCATGAGAAACAAAATGATCCCGTTGCAAAAGAAAAGAATGTGATTATAAAACCCATTGATTATGG
>BQNB010033846.1:0-44401 GCA_026074375.1 Tanacetum coccineum
TAGTTAATACTGGTAGTATTGTTGTTAGTACTGTTGTGTTTCTCTTGTTTAATTTAGCTTAATTGCATGCTTAAATTGCTTATTTAGATTTAGATTAGCTTATTTGTCTGTCTTAAGCTAATTTGAGCTTATTTGTGCCTTAGTGTAAAAGTTTTAAGTGTTTTTGCCATTCCTAGCTTTTATTCTTGTCCTAGCTTATTCTCTTTGCTATTTTTATGTGCTTTTGCTTATTTATATCAGTTTTAGTGCCAAATCATTCCTTGTGACATTCAAACACAAATCATCAATCGTCTTTCGATTTTCCATTTCAGCCTCGTTGGGACATAACGACCCGGAGACACCCTATACTGCTTCCGGTTTCTTGATTTTGTGGGTCTTGATCCTTGTTTTCTATTTATAGATGTCTATGTCTATCTATATATAATAAGGTGTAAGTTCGCGCGAGTCACGGATCTTGATGAGATTGAGGAAGTCAATGCAAACTGCATTTTGATGGCTAATTTGCAGCAAGCATCAACATCGGATACTCAGACTAACAAAGCTCCCGTCTATGACTCATACGGATTAGCTGAGGTACACAACTATGACAATTGCTATGATAATGCGATATTTAATATGTTTACTCAAGAGGAGCAGTATACTGAGCTACTCGAGCCCATTCCTGAATCACACCAAGTACCACAGAATGATAATAATGTTATTTTTGAGGTTTCTAGTGTGGAACAAAGTGGGGAAATAGTAAAACAACATCCTGCTAATCCTGAGGAAACACGTGCTTTATATGATTCATTATATAATAATTTAGCTACTGAAGTTGAGAAGGTCAACTCGGTCAATCGCAAGTTAAGAGAAACTAATGCTGATTTGACCACTGAGCTTGCTAGATATAAAAATCAAGAAAGTTGTTTTGAAATTAAGTCAAGAAAAATATGACAAACTTTAAAGATGTTATCAAAAGTCTGTTTATCAAGAACAATGTCTTACTAAAAAGATAAATGCACTTCACTTAAGTTCCGGTAATAAATAATAACTACTTTGAATGAGGAAATTTCAAATCTAAATAAACAGCTTTCAATGGAAAAATCAACTATTTCTTCTCTTCTTGAAGAAAAGAAAAGGTTTGAAGGTCGAGTTCAAAATACGTGAACGAGCATCTAGATAAACAAATTCAACTTGAGAATAAGATAACGGAATTAGATAATATTTTGTTAAAACAGGTCCAATCAATTCAAACTCTCACATAACTTTCACCAAAGCCATACTCTTTTTAACCATACCAAACAGAAAATGGCGTTGGGTTATCAAAATCCTTTTTATCTCAAGCAAGCTCAGCAGAAACAACAGAGTTTGTATAATGGCAAAGTTCTATTAGAAAAGCATGATCCTCCTGTTGTGTATTATGTCGGAGGGAGACACAGGGAACTTGCCTCAAGAGAGATCGCTTAAAAAATGAAAACAAGAAAAAAAAAAAATAAAACAATTAAACAAAGAAATAAAACCGGCAAATTATACAAAGATTAATCATCTTTCGGGAGTTTTTGTTTCTTAAACGGCCAAGTCACGTGAAGAGTTATATTTTTCAAATACTTTCAAAATGGCCAATGTTTCTAAATCAATTTCAATACCAAATGAAGAACTTTCGGATGATACTACACCAAGTGTTGCACAAAAAATTATAAATGAGGTAAAAAGCACCATTGTGACTCTTCAATGTGTTGTTAAACAAAAAATGACTTTAGATATACACAATTGGTTGTCTTCGGCTTACCAAGAGATTCACAAAATTGTAAAAGATGAAATTTTCCCTTTTGTTAACCAAATTAAGGCTAGAATGCAAAATTTCGAAATACAATTTTTGAAAGAAGCAGCCAAATTTGTTCGAGACTTCCAATCTCTTGCAAAAGAATCTAATGAATCTCTTGCTAAGCACAAGGCCTTGGAATTGGAAATTGAGCGTCTCTTGAGAGCAGTTGTCAATCAGGATATTATGTCTATTGTGCAAAATAATTCTATTAGAAATACATCAAATCTCCAAAATGAGCTTGAACATACAAAAGAACGTTTTGAAAATTGTATCATTAAAAAGGAGAATAAGTATGCTAAACTTTGGAATGATTGGTACAAAAAGTGTGAAGAATGTAAATATGACAAAATTTTGTATGATAAAGCTTATAATGACATGCAACGAAAGATCGAATGGTTGCAAGCTCAGTTGGGAGATCAAAAGAGTAAATGTAAGGATACTTCATGTTTATCCGATACCCTTGATCCTTTGTTTCAGAAACTTAAGAATGAGAACGTGGAATTAGAGTTTTAGGTTTTAAATTATGCTAAAGAAAATGCTCATCTTAAGACCACATACAAGAACTTGTTTGACTCTATTAAAGTGACACGGGCTCAAACCAAAGCTATAATTAACTCTTTGCAAGATAAATTACATGACACGATCTATAAAAATGCTAAGTTGAGAGCTCAGTTATTTGATAAGGTTTCTGAACAAAAGGACACCAACAAAGGTACGGGTGTGAATACTCAGTTTTCAAAGCAATCAATCTTAGGAAAACCACCTTCTTCTTTTGAACCAAAATTGTATTATGTAACTCCTTTCCCTAAATCTACGGTTATTCCCAAGGTTGGTGAGTCGAATGCTTTGTCAAAACTAGTCACTTCAAAAATAGCACCTTCCGTCTCGTGTAGATCAAACTGTAACAATGAAAGAGGCTGGCTCCAGAATCTTTAGGATAATATCCCTTTTTAAAGCTCCTTAGGGTATACAACTTTTGTCCTAACAAAACATGTAAAAGCAAGCGTTAGGACAAAACCGATCACTGTTTCACAACCTCATGTCATCACTAAGAAAGATGTAAATTCTAACACAAATGGTTTCTTCTCTAAAGACGTTGAAGCCCTACTAGGCCCAGGAACACAACCTAGGAACAACCCTAAGAATGATAAGGCCTCTACTAAGTCTAAAAGTAGTTGCCTCTCGAGTAATTTAGAGAAAATAAAAGAAAACCATAGGAATTTACAGTCTTCTTCCAATCAGAAACATAAGTCATCTAAATGCAAAAACATTAAGCTTGCAAATCGGAATGCTAAATCTAAGTTTGTTTTGTGCTATTTAAGCAATGTTTAATTACTTCTAATCATGATGTTTGTGTGCTCAATTATGTGAATGACATGATATTCTCGTGCTCTCAATAAGAATGCAAATATGTTCAAAGTTGAAAATCAAAGAAACAAACGCCAAAAGTCATGAAAACTAAAAAAGGAAGTGTCCAAAGAAAGACTTGCTTCACCTAATGCCTAATACACCGTAGATTCTTACCGTTAAGGTGGTCACCAACTGGAAGAATGTTTGACCTTTAAGGAAAAAAAAAAGAAAAAAAAAAAATAATTGCAACCATGAATCTGTTGTCAATCTGACTGCCTAAAGGTGATAATGTCAAATGTACTTTCTAACCCTCCGGAACCTATCTACAAAAGGTTTCCAAATTCAACTTTCTCTATGACAGGTTCTCAAAATTGGTTTGATACTCTGCTAATTCCTTTGCTTTCCGAGTATAAATTTACATGACAAATGAAACTCATAGAGACAATGAAATGTGGACAATTGTATGCGCTTTCAGAATGGGATTGTTAATCAAATGTCAAACAAAAAAAAAAAAAAAAAAAAAAAAAGATTGCAACCCATCTTTTTAATAAAAGAAATGACGTATCAGTGCGTTTAACCCTTAACAGACGAAAAGTAGAAAATCTTTTTGGTCTTAAGCTAGTAATTAAAACATTCAAGGTATTGGTTGTGGGGTTTTCTTAGCTTCAAGTCAATGGCTTAATGTACACTTCAGTGGATAACCCCGAGCTCCAATAAAAGTGGGAGTGACGTTTCAGTGCGCTTACTTAAAAAGAAGAAGAAATCTTACTTGTTTTCACTTCAATAGATATGAATATCATGTCGTCGAATGAAAGAGTTGGAAAGTACTATTCGTCTATTTGATTCGAATCTAAATTATTCAATGGAGAAAAACAAGTAGTTTCAAAGTTATTTTTCGCCGTTACTAACTAATTTGCTGATTCATCCGATAAACGTCAACAACAACAAGATTCAACTTCATCTACTTCAACTCTAGCAACAACTATCACTGCTAATGGAAACTTTGACTTGTAAATATTTTTGATCTTTCTCTTTATTTTGATTTATAAAATTTTTTTGAAAAAGTAAATAACAAAAAATACAAAACCAATAAAAAGCACAAATAACAAAATCAAAAATTTCAAAAATACCAAAAATAATCTTCTCCGACATGTCTCTCGACAATCGATAACATTTACGCCCTTAGAAATGTTGATTAATATTAACACGGGTGAATAAATGAAGTTCGAGCGAAGTTAAATGCGTCAAACAAATCCTTTTAACTTATTTCACAAAACGACTTCTAAGTAAATTCACTTAGGTACGTCGATCACTAAAAGAAAAGGAAAATGTTCATAATATGTACATTTATCCTAAACAACGGGAAGTTCAAATCTTCTCGGTCTTGAAGCAAAGTCATAATAAACTTCAATGTTTTGAATGCTCAAGAGAAGGACTAAGGAAAATGATGGTAAATAAGATATATCTCACATATTTTCTTGTTGAGCACAATTTTTCAAGATATTTTCAAAAAGAAAAATTCAAATTCTTTCAAAATTGTGTGCTCAACAAACTCCCACTCCAAGTTTTCAATCTATTCTATAATTGAGGGGGGGTATAATAATATGATTCATTTTTGCATGCACTCCTGTTTCTCCCCAAGACTTAGTTAGAGCTCATGGTGAATTACGGACATTAACTTGTTTTTAATTCACTAATTGTCAAAAATGGTAAACATATATGCAATTTTTGAGGGGGAGAATAGTAATTAAAATGTGATCAATACGGATTATTTTGGATACGATCTTTAATCTATAAGTGTGTTCCCAAACGTCGCATGTGCAAAACTCTTTCATAATATAGTGCATATGTGTAGGGGCAGCTTTTTGGTAACTCTGAAAACACTCAATGTGTCTCAAATAATTTCTCAGACACGTTGATTGATTTTTTATCAAATGATTTTATAGATCTTCATGGCAATACACAAAGACTGACCAACTGTTGTTTCTCAAGGAGTTATAAGGCAGTTAAGGTTAGGTATATTCGTTCCATGATCCAGCCAGAACCAAAGGGATCTACCCAGGAACACTCCATTAGATAGAGTAAAAGTCCTAGGTATGATTGAAAAAAGGAGTAAAGTAAGAATAAGGGAATAGTGCTGACTGAGATGGAGCTAGTGCTGGAACAAACCCAACAAGGTACTAGTCATGAAGTCTCGGTAAGCACTGAAGGGGTTGAAGAATGAAAAATAATTGTAAGGATAAAGGGTGAAAAAAAAGAAGCCCTCCATACAACCCTAGGCAAAAACCGAGTCAATACATAATCTATCGTTAATCACAAAGATGATTCTGATATTGAAGACTGACATCATGGACCCAGTGATGCATGCATAACCCACCCAGCCACTCAAATCCTCATCAAATTTTCTGTTTCATTTCTCACGGAGATCAACACGCTTATATCGGCTTTCTCATTCCGAGATCGTTGATATTGAAAAGGTGGCAGTCCGCTCCAGCCTCCGATTACCAAATAACAAATGTGCACTTATAGAGTCTAGAGCCAACGAGATCCATCAAAAATCTCACTAGGACATAAATTCTAATATAAAAAATTTCGTAAATCATTATACAACATTTGGTATCAATAAGTCCTACGCATTATCCTTGTGATAATTGCCAAAACATTCAAGTGATACTCTTTATATTCACAGTGACGATGGAAGAATCCTTCTTGACCACATCAAACAGCTCTTGGTAGGTGACTTGCGAGAATTCTAATAATAGAGCTTGTGTCAACGGGGATATCGATTGGTCCAGTAAATAATTGTCTACTATCCAATCAGAAAGATAGTAACTATCTGATTCACTCTTACCGTGTTGTCTGCTTTGAAGTTCCGGTAAATGAGAACAGATAATATTGATAATCTAATGCAACCGTGTTAGATGATCTAATACTTTGAGCTGGAATCCCTGTCAAAGAGGTTCTTCTAAATTGAACCTACCTGTTTACAGGTACAGTATTTATACTATAAAACGGTCCTCACGGAACCGAAGGTTAATGTAACTGAACTCAAGACGAATGACAAAGCCATATTCGTCTATATCTGCTGCTTATCACTAACATCAATTTTTAGGTATAAGTGACGGCGTTACAACCTCATTCCAGCGGAGTCAAGATTCAAGACCTCATGCTCAATCGACAATGATAAAATATATGATGAAAGCTCAAGAACACGTGTCAAAGTCTTCTAAAATCTCTAATGTACAAGCACTTCCTCAAAAGAACATTTTTGACAAGATTGCCGGACAATAACAAAGACATATCTTACAAGTGGATCAAGTACTACTCCTACCGGATGTGTACCAAAGTATTCATGTTTAAAGAAAATGTTAATGTAATTGTTAGCAAGCTTTCAAGACCCATGAACATAGGGTGGAGATACAAGATTGTAAGGCGGCATAAATTCAAGGAATAAAGATACAAGATCTTAGGTAGTCCAAAACAATCAAAAGCCAAAGACCAACGATATAATTATTTTGTCAAAGAATAACAATGTTAAACAGATCCAGATCACAAGTCATGCAAATGAACTTTAAAAAGCATTCCAAGAATACAATGCCCAAGACTCATAACGACTCCATCAAATATTCTAGAGCCTTGTATAAAGAAAAACTTAGTTTAACGGGGAATTTTTATTCTAAGCTACGTCAGGCTAGGTGTCGGCTGAAGGTCCATTGGTAGAATGATCCAGCCCAAATCAAGCCCACAAACCCAAAAAAGGGTTTTAGTCTCTTGTAAACTATTAAAAGCCCTCTCCAAGTGTAATAGAGGGTTGATGCTATCTCATTTCATTGTCTAGTGGCAAGTAACCATTTTTCTTTGTTTTATTTCTCTCTAGTTCTTTCTCTCTCTAAAACCTTTTTTCTTATTTTGTGTTCATGGTGATGAAATGGTACATCTAAAAATAAGAAAAAGTCAAAACCTTTAGAATAAAGCAGTTCAAAACCCGGGCTTCAAGATCATGACTTCCTGTACGAACTAATACCAGGACTCGATCTTACTTATGCCTCCCGTCATAAAAAACAACTCAATCGAACAACTAAAATCCTATGGGTACCTAACACCTCCAACTGAACAACTAAATCTATGGGCAACCAGAACCACTCAACCATCACCATGCCTAAGACCAAACCGAGTCACTCGGTATTTACCGAGTTAACCCGTGTTAAACTCATATGAGGTCAAAAGCCATGAACAAAATGAATTATTAGACCATACTTCGTCATCAACTAAACTACAACATCCCAACGTCACATTTCAACAATCAACATCCATCAAGACTAAACCAATACCATCCACAAACCACTCCTCAAGCTCCAAACTAATCCTATATCATCTCCATACTTCAACAATATACTCAAACAAAATCTCAAAACTGAAAATATACATTGAACCAATTGATCTCAGATGTGTGTTTATTTGTCATCAATTTATTTTAGACTAAACACATATTCGTCATAGATCTTTGTGTAGGTTAAAAACCCTCTTTAATTTTCGAATTAAAAGAATAATTTATAACAAATATGTTACAATCATTCTATGATTCGTTGGTATACACAAGCTACATGTCAAAACCTACTAGAGACCCTTCAAAGGATCCTGGAGCCAAAAGTCTTCTATGAGGAAAAAAATTCTTGTGGAATCGGAATTAATAAATGGGGTACGTAATGCTTATTTTGATATGAAAAAAATAATTAAAGATGATTGGGGCCTTCTATTTGTCAATTAGTGTGTGAGATGGAAATTTTTCTTGGTGTCTACGTATGGAAAAATGAGATATGGGGGCAAATGAGTTGTTGACTGCACATGTTGTGTTATGAGAAAATTTAGGGTTAGGGCGTTATTATATACCAACATTTTAGTGTATATTAATTTTGTGTTTGGGCTGTACACACTTAAGATCCGATGTAAAGCAGGTTGGGCCAGTGTGCATTGGAGTTGGGTTGAATGTTCTTTTTTTGGCAGCCGGGTACAACAATGTGAAGTGGGCCGAGTATTAAAAGAATTGGTATAGGGTTGGACGAATGTGAAGGAAGGGCTGAGTTATGATATATTGAGCTGAAATGTTTTTTAGTTAAACTATTTTGGGCTCATGAAGTCGATTCATCCGGTATTTAAAACACACTAATTATCAAGTAAAGTATATCATACCGGGTTTTATTGCTTGGACGGTCGTGCCTATGGTATATTTTTAAGCCGATATTCGTTAACGATCATAAAACAACAAAAATCACGAACAACAACACAACAAACACAATGCATTAAACAAAAAACGATCCTTATCAAAATTCACCTTCATTCATAATGGCTAGTATTAAACTTTAATGACTACGAAGTTCTTGTCCGATGTTACTTATTTGGGATTAAAGTACTATTTCACGAGGAGTGTACTTATTTTGTCTTCGGTTCTTTCTACCTCCTCAATGAAGATGACTTGTTCGGGCATATACGGTTTGTGATGAAGACTTGAATATCTAGTTGCTTTTGTGATTCTTTCTCTCTATACCCACAAAGTAACTATCACTGTAAGGAGTTACATTGTAGTACTCAGTGTCTCACGTAGTTGAGGAGATTTCAAGTGGTGATGTATTTTTTGTATACTTTTGGGTGAGTATATGGTACTTAGAGATTTTCTTCTACACTGTTCTTCGTCACGCGGATAGTACAAGATTAAGTCATAAGTTAGGGATTTTGCTTCATTCTCGGGTTCGTTTCATCGGGTTGTCCTCCATTAGTGGTCCATCATATTAGCCTACAGAATAGATAATGTGGATTTATTTGGGTTTAATCAAGAAGAATTGTAAAGAAGAGTACCCGACATCTTCTCAACATACTATAGCTAATGAAGTTCACAGGGTTTATTAAGCTAAGAAATCAGTGTCCAGGTTGGCATAAAGCTGTACACAGTGAAGGATGATTCCTCAGTTAGTCATCATCCTGGAGGGAGAAATGTGTACATCCGGTACATAGTTAATTTTTATGTTACCGTTTTAATGTTCCAGTTTTGACTACGCAGCGGAATAAATTGCTTTCACTCGGGACTTAGTTGACTTTGGTGAAACAATTTAAATGGGTACATCCGAGACTTAGTTTGACCTTTGATGTTACCGTTTTTACATAGAGGGATAAATTGCATACACTCGGGACTTAATTGACTTTGGTGTAGCAATTCACATCTGCACTTTCCTGGAGGGAGAAAAGTGCATTTTCGGGTCTTAATTGATTTTGGTGCTACGTTTTCAACTTCTTTAAAAGGATTAAAGTGTGTACTTCGGGTACTAAGCTGAATTCAACAAGACTGGAACGCTTCTTAAGTGAGACGATGTTGATGATATCATCCCCTCCTACAGTGTATCTTAAATTGAGAAAGGTGGTCCATAAGAAGACTAGTGTATTAATTCTTATCAGTCTCAGAGGTGTCTGTTTGGGAGGGAGCTGAAGATAGTGTGTTCGTCTACAAGCAGAAGAAATAAAGCTAGAGTATTCAAGTAGATCATCGAAGATATTCTCAAGGAATACTAGACTTCACTCGTATCATTTTTTTTTATTTTTGCTTGTAGGGAACATTGTAACCAATTCACGTGTGACGCCATCTTGGAGGGAGATTGTTAGCCTCACTTTTAGGAAAGCTGGCGTCTTACACGTGAATTGGATTTGTTTTGGACACTGCGTGCCACGCATGGGTCATTTATGTTAAGTAGGAATAGTTTGTTTTTGTCTTTAGTATAAATACCCCTCATGGCTCTCCATGAGGGGCGGTGGATGTTCATTTTGTATTTTTCTCTTTCTCTTTCTAATCTAACCTTTTTTTTTGTTCATCTCACCCTCTCTCTACTTTCTCTCACTAAAACTAATAATGTCTTATCTTTTGTTCTTTGATCAACCAAGACCCCCCGAATAAAGTATTTTGAATCGCGCTACAAATGGAATAACCGACGTAATGGAATAAATAGTGAAATGTAATGATTCATTACCATTATTAATCATGTTTGGTTTGTATAATAAGACATAATGGAATCATGATAAAATGACTAAAATGTCCAATTAATGATATGAAGTTAATTTAATATGTTAGTTAATGGTAGAGTTTTATGTAATTTGATTCCATTACAAGATGTAATGAAAAAAAATAGGAGGTCTTTAAGTAATGGTTTTGGTGTAATGGGTCATTCCTTGTAATGAATAATTGCATTCTATAAATGTAAATAAACAATATTTTTTCATTCTATCGTAATAATCTTTTCCATTCCCCCCTTTGATTACAACATACCAAACACTACAAATTGTTTCAGGCCTTTGATTTTTTTTAGGTTATATATATTTATATCGAGTTTTATGCTTCATATTTTATATATACAGACATTCGACTTCTAAGGATTTCTTGAAGAAAATGATAAAAGGCGTAAATACCTCTATAGCGCTATCGCGAATGAAATAAAAATGTATGGACTTTATCTAAACGACATAGAAAAACAAGGCTGCAATTAATTGTCTCGGAAATCAAATATAAGTTTTCCAAAATTTCACATATTTGGATACCCAAGTTTCGGATTCGGATATTAAGATATATCCGAAATTATATTCGAAATTTCGGATATATGAACTTCCTAGAACATTTTATACATACTCGGTGTCGGCCCTGGTACCGGGCAAGGTCGGCGACGGGCCAGGGCATTTTTTCGGTTGCTAGTAGTATTTTAAAGTTGTGATGATTGATGGTGAAAGGTACTTTGATAGTTAGCATATGTCAAGAGTTTTATAATAGATTAGTAGCTTGTTTGGTTTTGGTTTATTAATTGTAACTAGCCGGGTACCCGCGCAATGCGGCGGCAGGTACCCAGTAACTAAATTTTATAGCGAGCAAATGTTTTTCATATACATGATTTTTTAACAATAAATTTACGAAAAAATGACAAATTTTAATTAAAATAATGATAAACTATTACAGTGCAAGCTATTTCACATCCAAATAAACATAAGGTTCAAATTAAAGAGATTAGTATAAATAACATCTTTAAAACATAAATAACATGGTACGTGCGTAATGCGACGACATGTACCTGGTGACTAATTTTGTGGTGAACAAATGTTTTTCATTTATTTTTTTTCCATGACTTTATTATTTAGTTGTGACGAAATATATGAAAATCGCAAAGTTACTTTTAATATGTTAAGTAGTTTATATAGTCCAAAGTCTAAAATAAAAAGTACAAAGCCCAAATTATAAAGTCACAAGTTATATACATTAAACTTACACCGATATTTATAAATTTAATGTATAGTTTGTTAAAGATAGTAAGATATTTTTTGTAACGACAAACAAATTGTTTTTGCCCAAGTATCCTATCGTCAAAAAGTAAAAAATAATTCTTAAACAAACATCTTTTAATTACCCATATAATAATTGAAACAATTGTTGAGATAGACGGGTACCCGGTAACTAAATATTGTGGCGCGCAAACGTTGTTCATTTATATGTTTTTTCTAACAATAATTTACGAAATAATAATTTTTTTTAATTAAAATAACTATAAATCATACCGATGCAACTATTTCACATGATGTCTTCATATTGAAGTTAAACATCCTTTGGATCATTTTTACTGTAAAAAAACATTTGAGTGGGGAGATATGAAATGGTTTGTGTGAATTTATATGAGAGATGCGGTTACACGTTTTTAATAATCATTATTGATAGTAATGATTTTTAGCAGTTACACGTTTTTAATAATTAGTAGAGGTTGTTAGAATGATAGATTAAATGGACTGTTTCAATGTTATAATGGTATTGATGTCGTCAATAATAAGCAAGTTTAAGAGCATGAATTTTAACCTTGATAATAATAAAATAGTCTTAAATAGTAGAGAAATAGAGATTACAAGTTCCTTGATAACCGAAACCATCAACAAGAACCAAAAACAAGCTCGGACTACATGAAACTACCTAAACCACCGAAAGATATACACAATTTAGGTAAATTGCGGCGGCAACTAGTTTTTTTAGTGAGCGAGATGTGGTGTATGTTCCTATGGTGTCATTTGTCCACTCACCGTTACCCATTGTGAGAACTGAGAACACACGTTAATATGCGAAAAAGATAAAAATAATCAAAGTTGACAAATAATATAAAACTTTATAGTTCTGGAAGAATATAAAACTTACCTGACTAGTTATTTTGCAATATCACTTCCATGAATCCCCTGTACGTTTCATTAATAACTGATGTTTCCATTCATGATAGTCCAAGCAGTTGCTATAGGTTAGAGAAAAAAAATGAAGAAAGAAATGCAAATATGTGGTGTGTTTGGTGTTTTATATGCGAGGGCAAGAAAAATGTAGACTCTTTGTATTAAATGGGTTGTTACAATATGCAAGGCCGTTACAAACATTGAATCAAAAACGCTTAAAGTTTCAGATGTAACTTATAATTAATTATAATTAATTGTACATGAAGACACTTGAATTTTCACTTGTAACTTTAAAATTTTAAATTGGTTGTTTTTTAAAGGCTTTTAAATACATGTATGTATAAACTTTCCCCAAAAAAGTAATATTTTTTACTTAAAATTTTAAGCACTTCTAATTTTAAAATTTGCCTAAATGCTTTATAAAGTAGTAGAGATTTTGAATGAAGGAGTATTTTAAGTATAACATTAATTATAGGTGTTGCATATATGTTTTGGCTCATTAGATAATTGTAAACATAACTTAAAACTTGTGATGCTTAAAATTTATTTTCCGAAATATTAAAAGTAATGAGGAGAGATGGTATAAAATGTATTATAGGTAGTTTAAAGCGACAAGCAGATATGTGTTGTTTATCATCTTTGGTTAAAGCGACAAGCAGATATGTGTTGTTTTAATAAGATATCATAAACGTCTCCTAACAAGAAACTTTTTGTTTTTGTCAAAACTATTTTAGCTTCTGATATGCTTCAATATATCAATTCTATATTCTCTGGTGAAAGGCATCAAGTCGTGTTCATTTTGCATATAAAATCTTATAGTGCATATATTATAAGATTATTAAACCACTTCCGTTGTGTTTTTCAGTTGCCTTTTCTCGTCTTCGTGAGAATACCATAATAATATCCCTAGAAATGTTACTCAAGGCATGACTTTCTTGCAGTATGTATTTCTTGATTCCGACCGTTCTGTATTCCCAGAAGCCCAAGTACACTTTCTTGAAATTTTATTGATTAATTTCTCTTCTAACTTCATTCGTATGAGCATTATCTTATGATAGATTTAAACTTTGACATCCCTTAATTGTTATTATCTTTTAGTCTATATGGTTTTGTAATCCATCTGAATAATCATTCTGATCAAGTCACCTTTTACACCACTCCATCACAATTAGGAGATTTAAGGGTTTTCACTTTTGTATTAAAGAAGAATACAAATCAAATCCAAAAAGCGTTAGGTGTGTTGGCTTTTCATTGCCTCATTCTTCAAATCTTCTAAAATGTTGTTAGTTCTATATTATCCCTTTTTTTATGAAACTATCTCCATAGATCCTCATTTTATGTTATTAAGTCTCTATAAATTTGAGTTTTGATGAACAAAATTACTTTGTGTTGTCTCAATAGAAATCGTTAACAATACCATTTGCTACATCAGATAATTCAATTTTTTCAGCCTTTTTGATATATAGACGACAATATTTCATTCGAATATGATAGTGTCTTTTCCTGTTTGGTAACAACGGTAAACCTATCGTTAATCTACAAGTTGATAAATGACACAAACTTATAGGATTTTCCTTTTATGAAAAATATATTTGTTTTGTTCGGTCAGGAAAACAAACCAAAGATTCCAAATCTTTGAAACCGGTCAACAAGGAAAAATCGAATTTTTAGTTTAGGTTTTAAGTTAAGTTATTATTATAATGAAAGCCTAAACTTGTATTTAAAGACCAAGCATCCCATTCCTTGTGGGATTCCTTCTTCCAGCCGACTAAGGATAAAAAGGGTGAACCGAACCCCTCAATCTTTGGTTTATTTATAATTAGTCCCTCACGTTTAACCTTTAAACGTTTAACTAATTATTTAATACTTGTCAACATTTAACGATCGTTTGTTATACATTTAATATATTACATTAATATATTTACTCGTCATTTAACATATAAACGTGTGCGTCCCCTTAGGCTCGAAAATATTTCTGGACATATATTAATTCATATATGGTCATAATCCAACACATCTTCCATCACACAATCTACAGCACAATCTGGGACTCTACCCTAAAGAACGATCTCGTTATTACATCCTACGACCCAAGCAGCTATACTATGAGCAACTTTATTCCCTTCTCTTTTAACAAACGACCATTGACACGAACTAAAAGCTAGAGAAATAGATAAAATGTGTAAAAACATGTTGGCAATTTGTAAAAGAGTGGATCTGCTACGTAGCGCATTAAAGCGCATTAACTAGGCACAAAGAGTCAGATTCGAAGACGATGTTCATGTACCTTCTGCTTCGAGCATGACTCATAGCCCACAAGATAGCTTTCGCTTCGGCTTCTAATGGAGAACTCAAAAAACACTCTCCCCGAGCACCTGATAATAACACTCCCCCATTATGATTCCGAGCAACAAAACTCAAACCCACCTTTTCGGACTCCTTGATCCAAGAAGCATCACAGTTTACTTTAACCTGGTCAAGTTGTGGTTTAGCCCATATAGAATCTTGCCTTTCTTGTACCGCACCTGCTCTTGACCTGTCTTTTTGGTTCGCCATATGGTATTCTGCAAGTATTTGTTTAACAAAAGCATCGACTTCCTGATCCCTTCCGTCATGCTGACCATGAAAGTTCTTATTTCGTCTCGTCCATAACCCCCAAAGTATCATTATGAATGTTTCCCAACTCAACGAACTATTTTCTAGAATCATACAACAAAATTCATCTAAAGTATCAGGATCATTTCCTTCGTATAAATAACCAAAACCGGATCGAATCCACACCTCTTTAGCCACAGAACACTTGTACAATATATGCATTACATCTTCACCAAACTCCCCACAATGTGTACAATTTAGTTATGTTAAAGTGAGCCCCCGGATCTGCAAATTTTCAACAGATGGGACATAATTGTGCAAGGCTCGCCACATAAATAATTTGATTTTGTTAGGCACATTTGCCTTCCAAACAGCCCGCCACAATCTAATACATTCTTGTGTAATATTCTGCTCTATTTCATCGACTGAATCTAGAGCCAAAAAATAAGCCATTTTACTTGAAAAATGTCCGTCTGGACTATTTAACCAGTAAAGAGTGTCGGGTCTCGATTGATTCACAAAACAACATGAAATCTTGTTCGCAATATTATTTGGAAACAAAGATATAAGTAGTTCCCTGTTCCAATCATCACCATCAGCATTTAATAAATCGCGAACATAAATTACCTCACAATTGTGCGGTTTAGGACCCAAACTTGTATGGTCCTCAAGCCAATAATCCTCCCACACATTGACATTACGGCCATCACATATATTCCACTTACATCCTTTACGAACAAGTTCTTTGACTCCATGAAAACTGCGCCAAATGTAGCTGGGATGATAGCCCACGTTTGCCTCAAAGAAATTCGATCTTGGAAAATAACAAGCTTTGAGTACCCTTGCAGCCAATGTGTTTGGTGATGTAATCAGTCACCATACCTGTTTTGCAAGAAGAGACTTATTAAATAAACCCAAATGACGAAAGCCAAGACCCCCATGAAACTTTGAAACACACATTTTCTCCCACGAACACCATCTAATAGGATTTTGTCTAACCCCATCACCCCACCAAAATAGGTAAAGAGCTTTGTGAATATCATTAATTAAGGTATCAGGAAGTAAAAAATATATTCATGACATACATAGGGATCTACGGATTTAATAAGAACTTCCTTCCCTCTAATTGAAAGAGTTTTCTCCTTCCATCCACTGAGCTTCTTTTTAATCTTGTCAAGAATGGCTTGAAAAACCAATTTCTTTGATCTACCGATGATTGACGGGAGGCCCAAGTATTTAGATTGGTTTGCAACTTCATGTACTTCCAGGGACTCTATTATTCGGGTGCGAGTGGATGGATCAACATTGGTGCTAAAAGTAATTTCAGATTTTTCTTATGCATATTATACTATTGCACACAAGGTTAAAATGGTAATTTAATGTCATTCAGATCGTAAATCATAACATTTACCAAACAGTTTATTTTTGTTCAGAGTCAAGTTGATACAAAGCTTTAGAATCATTCAGATCACTAAGACTGAATGTAATGGTAAGGTCGACCTTCGGTCGCTCGTCCTATGTGGAAGCAACTAAGGTCGGTCGTCCCATTACCTCGACCGAACTAGACTAGTCCCCCCAACTTTTGCAATTGTTTGGGTCGTGTAGAAGACCGAGTAAATGAATCCGTTTCCTATAAAAAAATTATCCCTTTATTTTCTATAAAACCCAACATCTTCTTTCCCATTTTCACACACATATACACTTTTTATCAAAAACACACACTACAAACAATATGTCTCAAATTAATTATTAGTGTTTATTTTTCGATGATACGTAAGAACTCCTGCACGGTCTAGGAGTCTTAAAAGGATTACGCATTTGATGTACAATTGCATCATATTACATAATATGATTCGCAAAGAAAAAAGGAAAGGCAATCTCTCCCGACTTTTATCCGGAGGAACAACATCGTGAAGATGATCCCGTAAGATCGGCACAAGATAGGCTACGAGTTATCAGATAAATACACGACGAAGAAACTCATCTTAATCTTAAAGCCGATCTAGTGGAACACATTTGGCATCGAACAAATGCAAACTAATTTACTATAATTTTTTATCTTCCGTAATTCATTTTCCGTCTATTTTTATTTCTGTATTTTAGTTTGTAATGTTTAATTATTAATGTAATATTTTAAAAAAAATTTTGTTCGGTCGCCTGTGCGGTCACCACTACGGGTGTTTGGTCACTGTGTGGTCTAGGAGAGAGAAAGTTGAGTTGGCGCTGACGTGGCGGCGTCCTCTGCGGTCACCACTACGTTTAGCCTAAGTGATTCAGTGCTAAATCATTTTGTTTTATCAAACAGCCCCCAACAGATATACAACATTTATGATACTAATTGATAATTGATTGACTAATTAATTGAAAACATTGATTGAAAACATTTTAATACTAATCTATAGGAATATTATAGGAATCTTTGCTCATATATAAGCCTGACACATACCAAACCATCACATATCAAAACAAAAAACACACACACACATATCCTCTTATCTCTCTCTATCTCAATACCTCTCCTATTTATCTCTCTAGCCTAACCGCCACCACCACCCTATAACCGGGCAAAACCGGAACCCTCCTTCACCACCGTCCCTCACTCATCTCTTTTACTAAAAAACACATACACCACCACCAAAACTCCCATCCACCACCGTACTACCACCATCGAGAGCCGACCCAAATCCCCCTACACCACCACCGAGAGGATTTTCTAGAAAAAGCTGTTTCCGTCGCTTAGTCGTCAATGCCGAAAAAGCTATCGCCGCCGAACTACGGGCAGATACTATAGTTAAATTAAAGAAGGCACTTCCTAAGCTGGAGAACGAGGTATTTTTCATATGATAATTCATTTCTAGAAATCCTTTATATATAATGAGAAAAATGTTTGCGTTGCTAATCTGTTTATTCTTTTTCTTTAAAAGGTCCGTAGGCCATCAAATTATGTGGACTTCTATTCTTATGCATTTTGATATTGCCTAACAGGTAAACTAAATTCATAACTTGCTACTTTGCTTGGCTCTATTGTAGTCAATTGCTTATCGATTATTTAATTGCTTATATAGAGGAGAAACAAAAGAGCATAATGTGTTGCTGATGGAACAGTCGCCGGAACCGACGTCACCGGAATACACATGGTCACCGTTGCCGTAAATCATAATGGTATATTCTTAAAGTTATAATATTGTATAAATGGTTAGTTTGTAAATTTTGTTATAAAGTTTATCTTGTAGATTTTTGTATAACCGTTGCTGTCACCGCCGTCTCTATTGCCGGAATCTTCACCGACGTTGACAAGTGTAATTTGTTATAATTTTGAATTTGATCATAGTGATACTTTTAATTGTGTAAATGGCAATCATTTAATGTTATTGACTAAATTAAATTGTATATTTAAATTATACGAGACATAAATGGCTAAATTATATATAAATGGCAATCATTGAATGTTATTCAAATATTCAACAAATTGTTGAAAACTAAAAATTTATTATAGAAAGTTTACTACAGTAATTGTATAAAGGGCAATCATTATTATTCCCGTATATATCGGATGTCATTGAATGTGTTGAACTTATTTTGATTTTTTTATTTGTTGAACTTGAATATAATAGTAAAACACATTGAATTAGTGTAACTGTTTCCTGTCTTAGCTAACTATTCATTTGTATAACTTCTATACGATACTATATGATTATGAATTATGATATTTGCTCATTTTGTTTCATATTTTAATTTACTTACTTTTCCTAAAACTAATATAGTCTAATTATGTTTTGCAGGATGTGATTAGATCTGTGAATATGAGAACAAATGATGTTGTCAAGTTTTCATTGTGGTGGTCTTCCGATGATTTAGATTGTTAAGGAAACGAAAATGTTAAAACTGAATGTATATTTTAGGGAACCAAATGAAAATGTTGAAACTGAAAATATATTTTGGGGAACAAAATGGCAAGAAACTCACGGTTTGTAATCTATGCAACTTTTACAAATTCTAAGAGTTGACTAATATAGGATACACGGTTTCTAATTCTACTAAGAGTTGACTAATTCTATTCTATATATGAACTTTACACGAAACACTTGCCATAATATCGCATATCGTTAATTGGTTGCCACTATAAATGTTGCCTTTTTTTCTTTAGTTGAATTATCGCATGTTACATCCGTTTACAATTACATTTTGATATTTTCACGTTTTATTTTAAATGGTACACGAAACACTTACCACAATATCGTATGTCGTTAATTAGCTGCCGCTATAAATTTCCGCCGCTATGCACGGGTACTCGTCTAGTTTATCTATAATATCTTCATTTGACAAATGTTATTATTAGGGGCATGTACAGTTCGGTTTGGTTCTATTTTTGGCTGAAATCGAAATCGAACCGGAATATTTGGTTTTTATAAAACCCAAAATCAAAACCGTTTGGATTTTGGCTGTTCGGTTTTTTCGGTTTATTATCGGTTTCGGTTCGGTTTTTAACCGTTTATATTTTGGCGTAACCAATTTCTACCAACAAACTTCTGTTAAATAGAAAATTGCTTATTCTTATTTATTTTTTGTCAATATGAGCTTAATAATGTTTATTTTAAATTTCTACAATTATACACATATAGATGAGACACACACACATGCAAGTGAACATACACATATTATGATCATTGTCACATATGTATTAATATATATTATCATATAAACATACGTACATGCATATAAACATTAAGATAAAATATATTTAAATTCACTTACAAAATGAATATGAATTTATAAATTTGATTTATTTAGTTATTTCTTTATATTATATTAATTATATAATAAAACTGGTTCGGTTTGGTTTTTACGGCTCGATTTTTGGACGAAAACCAAAACTGAAGTGAATGTTTCGGTTTTTGAAAAAGTAAAAACCGAACCATCGGTTTTTAGTTTCGGTTTGTTTTTTTTAGTTTTTGGTTTGATTTTGGTTTTCTTTAGTTTTCTGCTCACCCCTAGTTACTATATAAACTAGATGAGTACTCGTGCAAAGTGATGGCATATAGTGGCAAGAGGTGAGATCCTCAAAAAACAAGGGCAAAAAAAAAAAAAAATGGATTAATCCTAACCACTCATTTTTTCATCATCCACTTTCCCACCTTTTTTTTAAAACTCAAATATCTAGCAAACGATAAATCGTTAAACGAAAAAAAATACACCATCGCGACGAGTATTTTTTTATCTTTCTATAGAGGGGCACTTATATATACTTTCGACGAACTTTTTTCGAATTTTTTTTTCATCACGTCAGAAAATAATCTCATGGATTTTTCTTGAAATCAATAGAGATTGGATAACAAAACACATGAGATTTTTTCAGACGTTGATTGAAAAAAAAAACGTGAAAAAAAGTTCGTCGAAAGTATCGCAACGAGTCATTTTTTATCTTCTAAGAGGTCACTTCTATATAAATTTTTTCGCCGAACTCTTTTCTTCGATTTTTTTTTTCAATCACGTCTGAAAAAAAATCACATGAGATTTGTATCACAAACTCATGTGAGTTTTATCACAAAACACCATGTGATTTTATGAAATCACATTGATGTGATACATCATCCTCATGTGATTTTTTTCAGACGTGATTATGTGATTTTTCGACGAACTTTTTTTTCGAATTATTTTTTTTCAATCACGTCTTAAAAAATCACATGAGATTTGTATCACAAATCACATGTGATTTTGTGAAATCACATGAGATTGTGATACAAATCTCATGTGATTTTTTCAGACGTGATTGAAAAGTTCGTCGAAAGTATCACACCTTTTTCTTAAAACTCAAATATCTAGCAAACGATAAATCGTTAAACGAAAAAAAATACACCATCGCGACGAGTATTTTTTTATCTTTCTATAGAGGGGCACTTATATATACTTTCGACGAACTTTTTTCGAATTTTTTTTTTCAATCACGTCAGAAAAAATCTCATGGGATTTTTTGAAATCACATGAGATTGTGATACAAATCTCATGGGATTTTTTCAGACGTGATTGAAAAAAAAATCGAAAAAAAAGTTCGTCGAAAGTATATAGAAGTGCCTCTCTATAGAAAGATGATTTAATTCTCGTCGCGATGGTATGTTTCGTTTTGCGTAACGATTAACGGTTTGTGAGATATTTAATTTTTAAAAAATAAGGTGAAAGTGGGTTTTTTAATTAAATTAAAATAAGAATTAATCTAAACCATTAGATGAAAATAAAATGAATGGATAAGATGAAGCGGTTTGTTCTTTTTTTTTGACCATGTTCCTTATGGAACTTTTGTCATAGTGGCAAATAATTACACTTGCAAACTTGTAGTTTTGGGGTGACTTCTGGTGAAACACTCACGGATTCTATTTATAGTCATTGCGAGAAAATAGTTTATGAGTTATAAATAAAAAATAATAATAGTTTGAGGATTAAACAATACTTATAGTCAAGTAGGGGTCTACAATTGCTTATATTAGTTCTTCTACTCATACTTTCTTATTTCAGTCCAAAATATGCACCTAAATACACTATTTTTTACAAACCAATCTTCAAACAAAAACATGATCATTAAACCAATAAGCACAACAAAAACAACGCATATATTTTTTTTATAAAAAACATACCTTTCAAAATCATAATTAAAATCTCAGCCTCACTGGCGGCCATCATCTCAAAAATCATAAGCAATTCCTGATGGCAAAACCATGATAGGCAACACATCATACAAAGCACATTCAGTAAGCTTAAAAGAACGAAATGTAAGCTTAAACAAACAACCTCTTATAAAAAAGATTAAACATATTTTTTTAAAATGGTCTCAATTGCATTTATATTTACAAAATAACCAAATCCAAACAAAACTCAAAAGATTATTAATTTAAAGAAAAATAATTAAACCCCAATTTACTTTTTGTGATCAAGTAATCAGACCTAAATTCATTAAAAACTTTAAATATATATGAAAAGAAACACAAAATCATTCTAATTTTGAATACTCCATCCACCAATCACTGTGTTTAAATATTTAGCTTAAACAAAAATACAAAACGAAAATAACACATTGAAACATAAATAATAAAAAAAGAGACTTGTAAAATTGAAAACTTAAAAAAAAAAATACCTATCATGTGTGACCTCGAATCTCCACAAACACCTCCAATAAGTCAAAACAAATCCAAGTGGATTTGTTCATGTCTTTTGTGTTAGATCTTGTTTAGGAGCTTGTGTATTGGATGGCTTTTTGATTTCTGATAACGAATTTAGTTTGGTAGGAAGTGTCGGTGAGATGAAGCTTCAAGGAAAAAAATGGGAGAGAAAGGGATCTCTTATCCAATAATTGGGTGAGAGTAAAGACTACAGGATTGAGTATATTTTTATAATGATATGTTACTGTTCATTAGGAATAATATATTAGTTTATTTAATATAAAGAAATGGTACTGTAGCTAACGTGTGTATAAACACTATCATAAATGTTAGTTTGTATAATTAGGATTATGGGATACTTTCTTATAAAAAATGTTATAAAAAAATCATTTATAAAATAAATTGGACTAACTTTAACAACTTTCTTAAATTTGGGTTGAAAGTTTAACTTTCTAAAGTCCATATGTACTTTTTAAGAATAAAACAAAGACTAAAATAAAAGTGTAAGATGTACAAAATTTTAGGGGGCAACGTGAGTAAGTTATCATTTTAAAACCTTAGGGTGCAGAGTGACTGACTAAGTATCATCTCCTCATCCCAGACACTCGCTTACAAGCTATGTTTCATGACAGATACTTTAAACACCGAAGTAACCCAGTCGACCAGCCTCGAATTATAACATCGGGGCCCCTAAACTTTGGGGGGCCTGTGCGGTTGATCAATCTGCACACCCTAAAATCCGGCCATGTACACCCACATACACTTCCTCAAACGATAAACCTCCAAACGCTTATTTCTCTTTAAAATGTCTACGCCAGATTATCTACGAAACACAAGCAACATTGAATAACTATAAAAAATTGTTACATGTTCAACTTATAACACGTCTATGCAACACAAAATATTAATAAATAAGTAGATTAGGACCAGGTTGGTTCAATCCAGGCATGAGGGGTGAGAAGATGTTTGGTTCCAAAGAAATCCCCAAAAGTTTCTTGCAAGTTTTTGTTACTGCAAGTGTGATACCTGCATGTTTCAAGGGAATAGAATACCATATCATTCATGTTCTCATTCTCGGCAGCATTCTTGGAAAGTAGATCTTGTTCTCCATATGTGGTGTTTTGGCATCAATGCAGAGAGATGACATACCACAAATAAAAATCATGTCTCCCTAAACTATATATTTTAACCCATTCTTGTGTACAATCATCAAACTTGAAAACCTCTACTGATTCTCCAAACTTCCCCACAATTACATGTAAAAGATGTTGATCACATCTCAACAGGAAAGAGCGAGCCAAAGATGCGCAACAACTTGTTGGGGCTTTGGCTACATTAGGCTTCCATGAATATTGATCTTCTCTGACCATTTCGGCCAAATACTGTTAGAGACGAGAAATAGTCATCACCATGTATATCTAAAAGAATTCTACGCCAAAATGATTCGTATCGATCTATAGTAATTCCAACAACCATACAATCGAGAGAAGTAGGGGGTGCTGAGAAACTGAAAATATCATAATCACGTAACTGTGGAAGCTCACGAATATATTTTAAAATCAATGATCCACTATATTATAAAATCAGCAACCAACCGTACCCCGAACCCTTTATTTCGAAATCGCAAATCAATTCTTGAGGTATTATAAAATACTTGTCACCAAACATGGGATCAGTAAAAGTGATAATGCCTTTATGTTTGTCAAACGCAATCAGCCATGGTGTAGGTAATGAATACTTTTGCAATCTCTTTGATGCTTTTTCGTTGTTCCATGGTATCAAAGGTGCTTCTAAGTGACAAGTTTTGCATGCAGAACGAAACTTGAGGTATTCGACACCAACAGAGAACTCCATTACCATCCCCAAAACATGAAGTGGAAGATTGAGCAGGTGCGATTCATCCTCGTCACCCTTGACTGGTCTTAGAATTATATTAACATCCTTGTCACCTTCTTGCTTAGAATCAGTATTCTCACTTTCTAACCTATAAAAACATGATTTAAAAAAATTAAACAATCTCCTGCTAAAACTAAACATGGACTAAATAATCAAATCAAATTTCTCTTTGTGTTTCTGGAGAGAAGAAGAACGTGATACTTGTGAGGGATTTCACAAGAGCTAACTATAAATAATTTATGCGATCTATAAATCTATAATGAAACTTATCTCGCATTTCAGAAAATCAAAGAAAATTACCTGCTATTATTTTCAACCAGCCCAACACAGAACTCGTTCATTGTCAAACCAGGAAATTGAAAATTTGGCAGGTGTGATTCAACCTGCTTATTTCTTGCCACAAATGCATCCCCATACTGTTCTATCAGCTCCCTACAAAACTTGTCGAACTCTGACTCTTCTTCATCTTCACAATATACCAGATTCCAAAGCTTCCCTTAGATCTTTGATATCACATATGACCAGCTCCCAATCCGTCTTCCCCATTTTCAAGCTTTCAACATTGATCCCATACATCTCTATGATGCTCAAAAGACGTTTGATTTCTGGATCAAGCAAACCACCTGATGAATCAGCAGCGGAAGTTATGTTATCATGGTCCTTCCCGGCATCAGCTTCATCTATTAGAAGATAATAAAAAGATGCTAAAGATTTCTCTTAAAAAATTAAAAATTGTAGAAAAATTACATTATAAATTGACCGATCTATTCTTTGGGTGTAAATATGCTGAAAGTGTTTGGGACAAGATAAAGAGAAAAGCATTGGTTAAGATCAACAATATAGATTGGGATGATTTGATTCAGGAAGTATCTAAGTGGAGTATGAGCATGAATATTGAAAGTATTGTTGTCAGTATTATCCTTATGCTGATCCTTTTGTTCAATATGTAGTATTGTAATAGTTTTCTGTATACACACTCAGATATGAGATTTCGAAGCCTCCTACATTGCCAACTTTAAGTCCGCCGCCAGTATCACCACCATCAATGGTCCCTTACAATAACGGGTCCTCAATGCTTCCACAACAGAAAAAACCTCTACTCATGCTATAGTGAAGCCAAGACCGCTTTCACTTTACTTTATGTACTCTAAATTTTGTTTTATATCTCTAAATTCTCGAATTATGTAGAACTGGAGGCAAGGGGTCAAACAGGTTGAAATGAGTCACTAAAATCTGGGCTGGGTTTAACCCGCAAACACATTTTTGTGGGTTTCCTACTTTTATTTAAATACTTAGTTTCTGAATATTGTTCCAAAGCAATAATTAATAAATAAACTAAAATTTGTATGTTCCTTTTTATTTTGTTTATAATCTGATTCTTTATTTAGTATCAGAAGTTTGATAGAACTTTAAGGTTAACCCTCTTTGTCGTCATGAACATTTTAAGCTAGCCAATAGATGTATGGTCTTACTCAGATGACACATGGCACACCTGGAAACACGTGACTTGAGTGAGATTTTGATAACTCCATCAAGTTTCAAGTTCAAGTATTAGGGAACTCAACTGTATCATCAACAGGTTTTTTTCTTTTTTTTTTCCTAGAATAGAAAATGTTGTAATACAATTGACACACAATGTGTTAACATATTGGGCCTATCAGTTCACACTCTCTTCAACAATGTAGCAAAAAAATGAAGGGCAAACTAATTTAAAACACAACCACTTAATAAATACAATGCACACCAAGATTCAGCTACATAGGCATTGAAGCGCCAAGAAACCAACACAATTTCTCTAAGCAATAAGTTTTAGTCAATACAACAACGGGCTAATAGCAACACTTGGTTGATCAAGAAGACCAGGCTGGGAGCAATTTCGGTCATGGCAGAACTGCTCTCAACATCTCCTCCAAGCCACAACAGTTGCGGGATTAATCGCTAATTGGTTGAAAAGATTGTTGGTGGACTGGAATATTCCCATTCGCATCACATCGAGCTGCTGATGCACCATTTTTTGCAGCTGGGATTAATAGAAGAGACTAACAAGTGAGATGAATATTTCCATTCGCATCACATCCCTGTAAGTCTGTTTACACAATTAAAAGGTTTAAAAGAATCGTTAGAATTTTGAATTAGTAGATTTTATTATTGAGAGACATTCGGGACATACCTCTATAGTAAAGTGTGTCCATATCCTCCTATTACGAGACTCCATCACCCAGTTCAAGATTGTAGGTCTCAATCCTTTAACAACATCGGCTATCTCTAAAATGAACCTCTTTCTTCACAAAGCATCTGCAAACTGACACCGACACACAAGCAAACATATAGAGAAAAACTAGAAGTGGCGCAATTCCAATCCATCTTCTTTGAACGACTAGACTTGGTTATGATTCATTCTGGTCAAGTCGTTTAACGAAATATATAGGCCTTTGAACGAGTCAATGGTTATGACAAATTGAAGCCCACATAGTGTAAAAGCAATTGTAACAATTATAATTTTGTCTCATATAGTTTGTCAACCACATATAAAGGAATACGTTTTTTGGGGTCAACCCAACCCGCGCTTTGACCTTTTACCCAACCCATTACCCACCGACCTGACCATCTTGCCATCTCTAACAGAAATATACATATATGATGAAGATTATGGAAGGTCCAATGCCTTTGTGTGATAAAATGACCATTAGCAGTGCATAGCTCTACAAGCATTTGACAAGGCGAATTTAGATCCTCAACTATAACGGGGCAAACCAATGATTGTGAACCAACTTCGTATGCCCATGTTGCTCATCCTTCAAAGTTGTCCCTCACCAATAGCCCATCGTCTTTGCTACAATTTAAAAGTAAAACAAGTCATAGAAGTGTGTTACCTCTACAAAAATTGGTATACTTGGCTTCGAGCATAAGAACTACAGCTTGACTTTCGATGTCAATGAGGTCGTTTAGCTGTCAACTATTCTAGATTTTTTTTATGACAATGGCTATTCATAAAATATGTAGCCATTATATATTTGTGACCATGATTATCGATTATTATAACTTCAAAGTACAAACAGATTAAGCACTATTTACCAAAGGTAAAGGTTGTTTTATGAGTTGCATCCAATATCACAACAAATACTTTGATGGTGCACATCCAAGCACCCGAATTACAACTGAAAATCTGATTTTGATTAATTAATTTCACAATTCTAAAACATACACAAGTGTAAACTCAAACAATGAAAACAAAATTGCTAAATCATGAGTCATGTACTAAAGTTTTAACCTAACCATGTCCTTCAAATTTCCCTATTACGTTTCTATTACTTCAAACTCTCAACACAATATACAGTCATTTAGCCTTATTCTCTCAGTTTTCAGATTTAGTCTCCTTTTTTACCCAAGAAAGACCAAATTGCTTCCGTTTATCCCATTTTCGCATTTGTATAAGTTGCATTCTACAATCAAGGAATAGCGAATTCTAACGTCTCTACAAAATGTGTCTCATCATAACTATGAAGAATCATTACAAGTTTAAATAAACAAACCGATAAATATCAGATTATGAAATATCAAAGTGAATGGTGATGTTACACAGATTCGTCAGTCAACATCAAAACAAATGGTAAGTGACGACGGAGGTGCTCGAAAAGCCACCGGAGGATATCTCCGGAAGGTGTTCCGGTGAGACTTCCGGAAGTCTCACCGGAACAACGCACAAACTACCACAGTTCTCCTGAATTCACGGGATTGTGTTCCCAAGATCTCGTCTGACACCTGGCAAGAATACTAGGTATAGGTCAGAACTCCATGCTTTAGGGTACAAGCACAGTGCAAGAACAGTGTTCCGACACTGTTCCTCGAACGTGTATAAATACCTTTCATTTGCACACTTACAAAGGCATCTGACTCCACTATATTTTACATACACTTAACTATCAGAATATCCCATTTCTCATTCTTACGCCGGATCTTGGTCTTAGGACAACCCCAAGACGAGGCTAACTCATCTGTCTCGTATATTTCAGGAACCAGAAGGGCTTCAGCTCTATCGGGTCGGGAGCACTCTCGGAGGTGTGAAGATTTACCTCGACAAATTGGCGCCATCCGTGGGACACTTAGTCAATCTACCAGAGCATTAGAATGACAGGAGGAATGTCTAGAGGAACCCCTGGAGACAACATTGGGTCAACGCCTGCCGATATCATTGGGTCCACTTCGGGGGGACCTCTCGAAGTCAAGGTCAAAACCCCGCGTACGGAAACCACTCCGTCCACTAGGGAGCATATCAAAGGGCACCTCTCGGCCCTCAGGTCACTATTGAAAGAGCATAATGAAAGGGGGAATGTATCTCCGATACACCTAATCTTAGACGATGTGGAGGACCGAACGAGGGTTCGGACGGTGGTAACGGGAAAAGAAATAGGGGATGCTGATCTGAAGAAGCCTTTCAAGGAGGCAGTAAAAACTCCCTTAACGCGAAGGATAATAGAGTTTGCCGGCCCAGAATTCAAAATGCCAGCAAACATCAAATTGTATGATGGGACCACCGACTTGGAGGATCATCTCAGTCGATTCTCATCCGCGGCAAACTTTGGAGAATGGCCCATGCCGATGTGGTGTCGTATGTTTCAACAAACCTTGGACGGGAGTGCGAGGGGATGGTTCGAGAACCTCTCGCAAGGAAGCATCGACGGGTAGGCGGAACTCAGGCAGCACCAGATTTTCAACAAGGAGAGCATGCTTCAAAGATCCAACGAAAATAACCAAGATTGTGAGGAAGTCCAATGAAACCCCCGTGGCCTTCAAGGAAAGATGGATCGTAGAAACAGGCTTTATCACGGGTGTCCCGAAGGTCATGAAGATATCATCGTTCATGGACGCTCACAAATGCCCGGAACTGGCTAAACGATACTCCGACAAAGTGCCAAAAACGGTGGATGAGATGATGACGAGGCTGGACGACTTTGTAAGATAGGAAGAAGCCTTCGCTAGCACGGAGCTACCCAAAGGGGAAGTGTCGGAGGCATCCAGGAGGTCTGCAGGACTGGTCAGCAGAAGGGAAGATCGGTTCCACAAGGGAGGATACGGGGCTGACAGACGAAGAAACGAAGAAAGAAACACGTTTAACAATAGGGACGGGTTGGTACCATATCGTGCCCAGACCCCATATCAGACACCTAGGGACCAATGATTCCATCATCCCAGGTTCAACCTTAGCTCACTCACCAAATTACCGAAAGAAATATTGGCCTCAGAACTACAGTTGAACTTGCAACCACCAAGGCTGATGCAACTCTCACCCACGAAGGAAAACCAAGACAAGTACTATGACTATCACGGAGAAAAAGGACACTACACCAACGATTGTTTTTAGCTGAGAAGGCAGCTAGAAATGGCTTTAGAGTCGGGAAAGCTCAATCACCTAATTAAAGATGTTAGACAAAGGGGACGGGGGAACACGAAAGGAAGGGACGTGGGAAAGGACAAAGTCATAAATATGATAAGGTCATGTCCGAACGATAGGAAGAGAAAGTCAGTCGAAAGAGACGAGAGTTGGATGAAAGCATCAATCGTGTTCCCTCCTTTGTCAATCGAAGACGCCTCAGATGAACCACTCATCATAGAAGGGGTCATAGAAGGATACTTGGTTCGCAGGGTATATGTGGATCAGGGAGCATCAGTGGAAGTGATGTTCGAACATTGCTATGAGAACTTGAGCCCCGCTATAAGGTCACGTTTGAGGGGCACCCAGATGGATTTGGGAGGTTTCGCAAGAGGCGTGGTAAGATCATTGGGGAAAATTGAGTTGGAAGTGGTCTTCGGAGACGGAGGATTGTTTAGGACGGTGATGATTAACTTCACCGTAGTACGGGCACCTTCACCTTATAATGTCATATTTGGAAAGACGGGCTTAAGATCCCTCCAAGCGGTTTCCTCGACAATACACTCCATGGTAAAGTTTCGCACCCCAAGAGGGGTCGCAACCTTGGTTACTCGGTCATGCATCATCTCCGAGTGTTAGAGGTTAGAGAGGAAGCAAATGGTTGAATAGGAGGTCAATCAGAACATTAACCAAGAGAAAGAAGTCTCGGAAAGAGTGGATTTGACAGAACAAACATTGGTCAACCCAACATACCCAAATCAACTGGTAACAATAGGGGGAAACCTGTTGGAGCAATGTAAGAATCAACTCAAGATATTGCTAAAGAAAAGTATGGATGTTTTCGCGTGGGAACCGGCCGATATGAAAGGAATAGCAAGAAGAGTCATAGAACATTTTCTAAATGTTAACCCCGCGGTAGAACCCGTTGCACAAAAAAGAAGGGTTATGGCATCCGACAGAACTCAGGTTGTAAGCAAGGAGGTAGAAGAATGGGTTAGCGCAGGAATAGTTCGTTCGGTGAGATACCCTACATGGATATCAAACCTGATGCTCATAAAGAAAAGCGATGGAAGTTGGTGGATGTGCATAGACTTTAAAAATATCAACTTGGTGTGCCCAAAAGACTACTACCCCCTGCCGGATATTGACGGAAAAATAGAGTCGGCCGTGTGATTCCGATACAAATGCTTCCTGGATGCATATAAGGGATACCACCAGGTGCAGATGGCACAAGACGACGAAGAAAAAACTGCGTTCTACACATACCAGGGCACGTACTGCTACACGAAGATGCCATTTGGACTTAAGAACACTGGAGCTACCTATCAAAGGTTAGTGGATACAACTTTCCAATCCCAGACCGAGAGGAACCTAGAGGCATTTGTGGATGATGTGGTCATCAAAAGCAATGACGAGAAAGTCTTGATTGAAGACATCGCCGAGACATTCGACAACCTCCAGAGGATCAACATGAAGTTGAACCCCAAAAAATGTTCGTTTGGGGTGGAAGAAGGAAAATTTCTGGGGTATATGGTCACCTTTGAGGAAATCCAGGCTAACCTAAAGAAAACCAAGGCAATCGCCGATATGCAATCCCCTCGGACATTAAAAGAGATGCAAAGCCTGAGTGGAAAGTTGGCTGCATTAAAAAGATTCTTGTCCCGGTCTACTGAAAAGTCATTACCTTTCTTCGAAACTCTAAAGGATATAACGAAGGAAAACAAGGATGAATACCGTTGGACTGAAAGCGCGGGAAAGGCATTCCAAGAGAATAAAAAGGTCATAGTAGAGCTGCCGCTGCTAACCACCCCAGTAAAGGAAGAAACGCTATACGTATAGATAGCAGCGGCAATGGAGGCCGTAAGTGCCGTATTACTAGCCGAAAGAAAGGGGATACAATGTCTGATACACTACGTAAGCAGGACGTTGAACAAAGCTGAGAGGAACTATGCCTCATTGGAAAAACTGGCCCTGTCATTGTTGCACATGTCTAGGAGGCTACGAAGGTATTTTAAGGCCCATCACATTAAAGTCATAACAGATCAGCCACTCAAACAGATATTAAATAAAGCTTAGGCATCAGGGAAGCTTGCTAAATATTTAGTGGAGTTGGGAGCATATAACATTGCTTATGAGCCAAAAAGCTCTATGAAAGGACAGGTTTTAGCGAACTTCTTGTCAGAGGCACCGGTGGGAACACCCACCGAGGAATTCTTTCGATTGCCGACCAAGTTGCCGAACAAAGATGATATGGAAAGATGGACCCTCTTTACCGATGGGGCATCAAACAGTAAAGAATCTGGAGCTGATTTAGTCCTTATCAGTCCCAGCGGTGCAGAATTCACGTACTCCCTCCGGTTGAACTTTGCCAGCACGAATAATGAGGCAGAATACGAGGCCCTGCTCGCAGGGCTCCGCATGGCAAGAAAGATGAAGGTTTGAAACATAAACGTAAAGGTGGACTCGAATCTGGTAGCGAGTCAGATCAACGGAAGCTACGTGCCAAGCAGCACCAGCATGATCAAATATCTGGCCACAACAAAAGAATGTATAGCCGAGTTCAAAAATTTAGCCATCCAAAACATACCCAGAAATTTAAACCAAAAGGCCGACATTTTGAACAAGCTGGCCACCTATGCATTTTACCATCTCATAAAGAAAGTCTTGGTAGAGGTGTTGGCAGAACGATCGACTGACCAAAAGGAAGTAAGGGCGATCGTGGAAGAAGAAGAAGACAATTGGATGACGCTTATCATACGTTGTCTGGCCGATGGCGTGTGTCCAATAGATAAAGACGAAAGAAGAGCACTTAGAATGAAAATCAATCAGTACGTCCTTGAAGAGGGTGTTCTCTTTAAAAAAGGGTATTTGTTGCCCATGTTAAGATGCGTGGGTCCTTTATAGGCCAACTACATCATCAGGGAGATCCACATGGGATCATGCGAAATGCACATCGAAGCAAGATCCGTGGTTGCAAAAGCCATAAGGCAGGGATATTATTGGCCAACTATGCATAGGGACTCTAGAAATGTGACGCAAAAATGCGACTCGTCTCAAGTACATGCTCCGGTGCCGAGGCGTCCCAAAAATGTTAATGACATCAATCATGGCTCCATGGCCACTTTACCAATGGGGAATGGACATCCTCGGGCCCCTACCCCAAGCCTCCAAAAAGTTGAAGTTCGTCATCGTAGCCATCGATTACTTTACAAAATAGATCGAAGCAAAACCGTTGGTCAGGATTACCGAAAAGGACGTAAAAAAGTTTGTGTGGGAGAACATTGTGTGCCGGTTTGGGCTTCCTCGGATAATAGTCACGGATAATGGAACCCAGTTTGTCAATGATCCGTTCAAAGGCTGGTGCGAGAGTCTAAACATTAAGCAGATGAACACGGCGGTGGCCCACCCTCAGGCAAACGGTATGGTAGAGAGGGCTAACAAGAGTTTGATGGAAGGAATTAAGGCCAGGTTAGGAAGGGATAGGGCAGGATGGGTTGACGAGCTACCCAATGTACTTTGGGCCCATCGTACTTCCCTAAAACAAAGCAACGGCGAAACGCCCTTCAGCCTCACATACGGAAGTGAAGTTGTGATACCAGCGAAAATAGGAATGCCCACTCACCGAACCATGATGATTAAGGAAGATGAGAATGAAGTCGAGTTGCGTCTAAACATAGATCTCCTTCAGGAAAGAAGAGAAGCAGCGGCAATAAGAGAAGCCAAGTATAAGACCAAAATGGAATAGTATTATAATCAAAAGGTGAGACCGATGTCATTCAAGCCGGACAAGTATGTGTTCCGAAGGAATGAAGCCAGCAGAGTGGAGGACCAAGGAAAGTTGGGTCCGAAGTGGGAAGGACCCTATAAGGTGATGGAAGCATACCAGAATGGCTCCTATAAGTTGCAAACAATGGAAGGAAAGGAAGTGCCTCGGACTTGGCACACCATCAACACTAGGAAGTGATACGTATAGAAGTTATTGTGTTTAGAGTTTTGATGACTAAACGAATGATTAATGTAATGACAATTGTTATTTTTAATGAAGATTCCCTTCCAAGTTAGGGAGAGGAATAATTTTCCTAAAAACGAAAAAAGTAGATATAATGAATTTGTGGTTCCGGTAGGGATTAGCTACCCCGAACCGACTCAAGTAACCAATGTCTACGCTACTTTTATCTCGGCAAGTGTTTTACACTCCGGATGAGTCCAAGAGCCAATGGCCAAGTGATGCACATTACCTGAAACGCAAGACGTTCAGGATGAGTCCAAGAGCCAATGGCCAAGTAACGCACATTACCCGGAACGCAAGACGTTCCGGGTGAGTCTAAGTGCCAATGGCCAAGTGACGCACATTACCCAGAATGCAAGACGTTCTGGATGAGTCCAAGAGCCAATGGCCAAACGCGCACACTATCCGAAACGCAAGACGTTCCGGATGAGTCCAAGAGCCAAAGGCCAAGTGACGCACATTATCCGGAGCAAAATAAAAAATATACATGTGCATAAATGGCAAGGATACAAAGAAAAACAAACTAGCCACCAAATCCATTAACATCGACCAAAACAAGTTACAAAAAGGAGGCAGGTATGCGATGCGCTTCCGTATAAGTCACGGACTTCGCAGAACTAGTTTGAACTAACATGTACATTACAAACCACAAAAGGCGAAGGTAAGCCACCGAGAGACTACTGCGCACCCGCATCATCCGCATCATTACCACTCAGGGTAGGCATGGTACCTTCCGGCCACATATTCTGTAGATCCCCCAAAGGAAGCCAGAATGACTAAACCAACTTCTCTACATATAGGTAACTCTTGTTGAAAAGGGAATTAAACTCAGACATAAAGGTGTCCTTACATGCTGGGTCATAGTAAACGGCGGTGGCCAGGAATGCCTCAGCTTCTTCCTCAGAACAAGCCACCTTCACACCTTCCGACAATCCAGCGGCAATAACCAGATTAAAAATATAGGTCAAACTCTTCTTGTACTCGCCGCTGGATAGAAGCCTCTGAAAGACAGTAGGAAGTAGCTGACGAACATAGTTATGCCTCACAATCTCTGCTTGGCTTAAGTCCACGGTCAAGCACTCCAGATCACCTTTTAGTATGTTAACAATACCTTCTGCTTAGGTCACGGAGGATGTTTTGGAAGCAAGATCCGCTTCCAACTGCTTGATGCGCTATTCTCTCTCTCGGTCCTTATCCAGAAGGTCATCCCTTGCATTCTCCACCTCAGTAAGTTTTTCAGTAAGATCCACCTCTTTCCCGACACAGCCTAGATGCACTTACTGAAGCGCATTGTGATCTTCAGATAACTAGTTCTGGCTTCGGATAATGTCCAACAGCTGATTCTGTGTCTCGGTTAACCTGTCGAAAACACCTTGACAAGACCGATGAGACTCATACAGCTCTTCATAATCCTCATTCAATGCTTCGTATCGCAGCAAGATGTCGATCTGAGCCAAGGCTCCGCGACCGAGTTCGAACCACGAGCGTTGGAGAGCCTGGTAATCACTCAATCAATTCTGTTGGTCTCGGACGACAGAGGTGGCCAAATTAATCATCATGTCCCAGTAAGACTCAACGTCATTCAAGATGAAGTGAGTAGTCAAGTTACAGGCCGAGACAAAGGGCACATGAAGGCCCATGTCACCCCGTAGGGAGCTACCTGCAACCAAGAATGTTTGTCATAGGTCAGACCTAAGTCAAAAATAGGATGTACACAATATGAAGTAACTTAACAAAGGAAGGAACGAACCGATGCCATCGCCACCAGGATTACGCCTAGGAAAGGCTTGACGATGTGAACCACCAGAAGAAGAGCTTACTCGACCTAAAATAGAAGAAGATTAGACGAACTGAAGTAGTAAAGAGAAGACGGGGGAAGAGTAGTAAGACACTTACCGGTCGAGCCAAAAGCATGCGTGTGAGCCATCTCATCCCTAGCGTTATGTGCATCCTCATCGAAGGGGTTAGAGTGTTGAAAACGGGGGGAGTGTTCAGAAAGAAGAGAGTTGACCTCAGTTGTATCCTCCACATGGTCTAGATAGCGGTCTGCATCTTCCTCCACTCGATTGACGAGCTTTAAGATAAGGCCATCACCTTCGGTGGTGACTTCAGCTTCGTTTGGGATAATAGTGTTCAGAGGCGAAGCAGAATGATGGGTACCTGAGCCACTACGGGGGGATCCATCTGCTTTGAAATCCGACAGAGCAAAGGACAAAGGCATTGTCTTCTTCTTTTTCGGTCGCTGGGAAGCTCCTTCAGTGGCAGCTCTCTTCCCGGCGACTATATCCTTGGCCGCCCGAGCTTTCCTCTTCGCCGCAAGGACCCTCTCGATTTCATACTCAACGACCTTTTGATGATCATATTTCTCGAGGATCTGAGAGCCAGAAGGAAAAGGCGAAGTAGTGTGCTGGGGAATAACTTTGTTAGCCGTAAGAGCCACTCCTTTACCAACGCGCACACCTCCGGCCATTGGGAACTTAAGGAATTAAGACATGCTGGTAGCAACTGAAAAGGAAAGAACAAGGCAAGTTAGAAGGAAACACAATGGTCGAGTAATATATACGAGTAATAGCAGTACAATAATGTTGCAAGTCCTTTCACCATCTTTAAAAACCGGATGGTGCCCTATATGCTTCCATATGGTCGTGAGACCAATCGCGTACAACATGGCCGGATGAACAGGACGAAGTTCGATTACGTTTTCACATAAATGATGAATGTCCTCGGCCCGGACGCCAGTAGGAGAAGGATCGGCTACGCTAGAATCCTGATGCCTCTATGGCATAGGATCTGGAATAGCGCGACGGTCAATAAGGAAAAATCGGTCTTTCTAGTGCTTCAGACTTGTGCAAAACTCGTTGAAAATCTTGCCCTGACCCCCTTTTCCCGAACGACGTTCGAAGGAGAACCAATGACCCTGTTTATTGAGTTTATAGAAGGCGCGAAACAGATTGACGGAGGGATTTATTTCTAAACTACGACAATATGTCTCGAACATGTTCAACCGGTTCAATCCTAACGGAACTAGCTGGGAAATATGTACGCGGAAGTGTTTAATAACGCTGAGGAGAAATGTAGAAAAAGGAACTATAACACCCGACAACTCTAAGTATTGATCGTATATACCTATTTTATCAGCCGAAAGCCTGTTCATAGTCAGACCGGAAGGAGGAACACAAGGATGAAGGTCTAAGGGAATGGCGTATTCGGCGACAAGGGTTTTAACCTCGTTTGAAGTCAAGATGGAAGTGTAGACGTGCATGTCGAACTTCGAAACGACAGCGCCACCAACAGTTTGAGATCCGGAAGACATGTGGTGCAAGGGAAAAGGGAAGGTAAAAAGAGTAAACGATGGAAGTGTAGACGTGCATGTCGAACTTCGAAACGACAGCGCCACCAACAGTTTGAGATCCGGAAGACATGTGGTGCAAGGGAAAAGGGAAGGTAAAAAGAGTAAACGATAGAAGGACGAAACGCACCTGAAGGGATAAGAATCTAGAAGAAAGGCCTAGAGAGAGAATTTCAGTAAAAACGTGAAACTGTAAAAAGGCGAATGAGGTATTTATAGGCGAGTAAAAGGGTAACTGAAGAGTCATGATGTGACTAGGGCTGACGTGGCGAAATCTCCACCGTGAAAAAATAACACCTGGCCACGTGGCGCTACCATGAACATCAAGGCAAAAACATCGCTCGCCCCGACAGAGGCGTGTACCTATGGTCACTCCCAAAAGCTACAAGGGGCATACATAACATGCGAAGTGTCAGAACAAAGTAAGTATCATGCAATCACCAAACTGCTGATCACATGATACTGGGGGACATGACGACGGAGGTGCTCGAAAAGCCACCGGAGGATATCTCCGGAAGGTGTTCCGGTGAGACTTCCGGAAGTCTCACTGGAACAACGCACAGACTACCAGTTCTCCTGAATTCACGAGATTGTGTTCCCAAGATCTCGTCTGACACCTGGCAAGAATACTAGGTATAACTCAGAACTTTATGCTTTAGGGTACAAGCACAATGCAAGAACAATGTTCCGACACTATTCCTCGAACGTGTATAAATACCTTTCATTTGCACACTTACAAAGGCATCTGACTCCACTATATTTTACATACACTTAACTATCAGAATATCTCATTTCTCATTCTTACGTCGGAGCTTGGTCTTGGGACAACCCCAAGACGAGGCTAACGCGTCATATATTTCAGGAACTAGAAGGGCTCTAGCTCCATCGGGTCGGGAGCACTCTCGGAGGTGTGAAGATTTACCTCAACAGTAAGCATGCATATGTTTTTCGATGTTGTTCCTATCAATGTAATTTAGTTGTCTAACTTTAGTTTTTGTTTATTGGTGTTAGTTGTTAGTGCATAGCCTGAAGCTAGACACACAAGTCTTGAGGTTCATTTGTTTTTATTACTTTGCGGACGTTTACTATCCGGTTTAAGCAATAAATTGGGTTAAGTTTGATAAAGATATGCTTAAACAAGTAACCTAAACATTACGTTATTCTTTTATGACTCCTTTAATATTATCTACTGCAAAGTGTGTGCATTCTGCTATAATTATTGTATATTCAGTTTTAAAACATAGTTTGCAATTTTACTTAGCTATTGAGAAAATCGGCCATCTGCCGGGGAGAGACCTAGTTTGTTGTATATGAAAAATAGTTAGGGGCATATTTGTTAGTGTTTGTTTTGTGGTAAAAGGGTGTGAAAAAAAAGATGGAGTATTGATGGAAGGTGATGATGAGAGGTGAGCAGCAGGTGGTTGTTAAAGAAAGAAGATGCAATGATGCAATGTATAAAAAAAACAATTATTGTTTAGTGCTGAGTTTTTGTTAAGTGTGAATGATTTGAGTTGGAATATTAAGGTTAGGGTATTTTATTTTTGTAAAGATTTGAGGGTACGGGATTTTGTTTAAGTTGAAAATAGTTATTGATCGGTTATTGTTTGGAGGGTGTTTGGCCAGCGATTAAGGAGCATCGATTAAGGAGTAAAGGTGGGGGGTTAGGAGGCGACGATGAGGTGCGACTGTGGTGGTCTGCCGGAGGTGGTGGTTGCCTACCGGAGATGGCGGTGGCCTACCGGAGATGGTGGTGGCTGCTGGTTTAATGAGTAAATGAAGATTGTGAAAGAAAAATGAAGAACATATATGTTTATATTTAAAAAAAGTGTTAGTGATTATATAAAATAAAAAGAAAAAATGTGAGTTTTTGTTTAATAGAAATAAAGAAGTTTATTTTATTTTTAATTTAGTAAAAAGAAAGTGCGAGATTGTGGACCTATTTGAGTTTTTTTTAATATAATATAATAAAAAGACAAAAAAACCTTCTATTTAACAGTCAAACAAGTTAAATTGACGGGGTTAATGGAAATGGACTGAAAGTGAAACGAAACTATGTGTTTTAGACTAAAACAAAAAACTTTTTGAATTTTGGATCAAAAGTGAAAAACGCACCAAACCACAAGGACCAAAAATGCCAGAATCACAAAAAGTTTACAAATTGTTTTTCACAAAATGATGTGTCATGCAATAATTGAATTCAAGTTCTTTACCTCTCATCTTTTAATTGGTCAATAATGTACAAATCATCATGTCACATCATTTTAAGGACTTCTTTTTTAAAGAAATGCTAGGTCCACAAAGAGTTTACAAAATTTTTTTCACAAAATGATGTGGCATGATGATTTGTACATCATTGACCGATTAAAAGATGAGAGATAAAAACATGAATCCAATTGTTGCATGCCACATCATTTTGTGATTTTTTAAAAAAAATCTTATTTCTCTTTTTTTAAACTATGAGAGCACTATGAGTGGTGGTGCCAAACTCAAAAAGTGTTGCCAGCAAAAGAGAGTTTGACACCAGAAATGCTATGGCACCAGAATTCAGTGGCATTGGTTTGACACCAGAATTCTGGTGCCATAGCATTTTTTTATTTTTATTTTTTTATTTTTTTTCATATTTATTTAAAATACACTTATTTATATAACTAAAAATAAAATTCATTGAAATTAAAAATATTACATTAAAAAAAACAATACATTAAAAAAATACATAAAATTAAAATGCATAAAATTAAAAATCATAAATTTGGCGGCGCCGACTAGTTTGGAGGTGGTGGATATGCCGCTCGGATTTTTGCCTTTTGGGCGTTGATGATAGCGGCGTCGACCGGATCCATCCCGCTTGTGTCGATTTTTAGCACACGCATGTCCTCCGCAATCCTTTGAGATTGGATCAACCGCCTTCGGTCTTCACTCTCTTTCTCGAGCACGATCATTTTGGCTTTGCGGTCTAACTCGTATTGTTCCGCTATGAATTCTTGATACGCGGCCGGGTTTGAACCAGAGCTAGCGGTCGAGTTAGAACCCGTACGTTGACTTTTAGCAATTCGTTGCAAACCGGGTGGTCGAGGCAACTCATCATCTCCAAAATGCTTCGGTTCCTCGTCGGTGCCCAAAACACGACTTCTTCTTTGCAAAGTCGAATCGGGGTTTGTCCACTTGTGCTTGCCTTTCAAAAAAAGCCAAGCACTGTGTTTGGTAGGATGAAAGTGAAAAGTACGTCAAGTTGGAATACTATGATATCAATGCATATGCAATGTAAACGGTTTGATCTTGCTTTAGCTCAATTTGAGGAAATGACGGATAGAGATATAGTTACATGGAATTCAATGATTTCGGGTTACAATCAGCATGGTTTTGATATTGAAGCTCTTGATATGTTCTCAAATATGCTAAAGGACCCACTACTAAAGCCGGATAAATATACTCTATCAAGTGTTTTATCAGCATGTGCAAATCTTAACGAGGTAAACTCCGGGAAACAAATAGAAATAGGTGTGTGTGGGGAGGGGGGGGAAAATAAAAATATTATGGGGGGGGGTTGGGTTTTTTTTGGGGGGGGGGGGGGGGATACATTGTCATCTTATCAGAACCGAATTTGATTTATGTGGGGCCGCTGGAAATGCTTTGATTTCCATGTATTCCAAGTTTGGCGATGTCAAGATGGCTCAAAAGATAGTAGAACAAAATCGGATTTCTAATCTAAACATAATAGCATTTACAGCCTTATTAGATGGATACATTAAGCAAGGGGACATGAATCCCGCTAGAAAAATATTTGATTCGTTAAGAGATCGTGATGTCGTAGCATGGACTGCCATGATTGTTGGCTATATGCAGAACGGATTCAACAATGAAGCAATGGATCTTTTTAGATCAATGATTAAAGAAGGTCCACAACCCAATAGTTACACTTTAGCAGCCATTTTAAGTGTAAGTTCAAGTTTAGCTTCACTTGACCATGGCAAACAAATCCATGCAAGAGCCATAAAATCCGAATACACACCTTCTGTTTCTGTAAGTAACGCTTTGATTAACATGTATGCAAAATCTGGGAATATTAGTAATGCAAAACATGTGTTTGATATGATAAGTTGTTTAAAAGATACCGTCTCGTGGACTTCTATGGTCATTTCTTTAGCTCAACATGGGTTTGGAGCAGAATCATTGGAATTATTTGAAAGAATGTTGAGTTTTGACATAAAGCCCGATCATATAACTTATGTTGGAGTAATTTCGGCTTGCACTCATATGGGTTTAGTTAAAGAAGGCCGTGAGTACTTCAAATTGATGCAAGAAAAACACAGGATTGAACCAACACCAAGCCACTATGCTTGCATGATTGACTTGTTAGGACGTGCAGGAAAACTTGAAGAAGCATGGCATTTTATAAAAAATATGCCAATTGAACCAGATGTTATAGGTTGGGGTTCTCTTTTAGCTTCTAGTTTTGTTCATAAAAACATGGATCTTGCAAAAGTTGCGGCAGAGAAACTGCTGTTAATCGACCCTGATAACAGTGGAGCTTACTCAGCTTTAGCCAATGTGTACTCTGCTTGTGGGAAATGGGATAATGCTGCTGAGATTAGAAAGTCAATGAAGTCTAAACAAGTGAAGAAAGAACAAGGATTTAGTTGGGTTCAAATACGGAACCAAGTTCATGTGTTTGGAGCTGATGACAATGTTCATCCAGATAGAGATGAAATTTATCAAAATATGGCAGAAATTTGGAAAGGAATAAAAAAGTTAGGGTTTGTACCCAAAACTGAAGCGGTTTTGCATGATCTTGATGAAGAGGTTAAAGAGGAGATTCTTATGCATCATAGTGAAAAGCTTGCAATTGCGTATGCGTTAATGAAGAGTCCAAAGAATAGTACTTTGAGGATCATGAAGAACCTGAGGGTGTGTAAAGATTGTCACTTGGCTATTAAATTCATTTCAAAACTCGTTGGTAGGGAAATTATTGTTAGAGACGCAACTCGATTTCATCATTTTAAAGACGGTGCATGCTCATGTCGAGATTACTGGTAGCCTTGGTATTAAAATACTCCATAATGCAAGCACGTCTGGTCGTCTACCATGTATGTTAAAAGAGGGTTCTGCATACTCAGTTTGAAAAGACGGCGCATGCTCACTTAAAAAAAATTGGTGCAAGGTCTCTTTAGTATTTTGACATTGTAGATTTGTAGGGTAGAAATTCAATTACTTCAGTGTCTTGTTTGTTGAAATTTATATGTACACAAAAGTTCCTATAAAACAGTAATGCTTCTGCATACTCAAATTGACTACGGAAAAATTTGTCATGCGAGAAACTATCACTCTGCTCGAAGCCCAATTTTTCCTTATCACGCTGCAATTGTAAATGTATCCGTCTACCCATCGACTGCAACACAATTACACAAGGGTTATCCATGATATCTTGACTTCATGAAACAAAATGACCATACTATACTTATCACAGTTAACAACCACAGTAAGTGTAACATAAAAACTGAGAGAGAACAAAGGCCATTAAAGTAAAAAATGTAAATGGAAGGACCAAATTTACATATGAACACAAACAAGTGTCTGATAACTGATGGTTGATGTATCCAAGAGGATAAAGTCAACTAGAACATCACAGTGTCCAGTTAACTGAAGAATGGTTAAAGCAATAAGGGTTTATGAGCTTGGTGGTCCTGAGGTTTGATCATCTCCTCACACATGTTTTCTTGTTTAAATATATGGAAATATATTGGATATGTGAATTACTATGTTAATCTTTTCTTTAAGGAACTAGCATATATTTATTCACTTTAGTCACCTATTATTGCTGGATATGGTCTGTTGATAATTCATTTTGAACATAATATGTGTGTTGTGATTGTTATGTGAGAGAAACACGTTGAAGTAGAAATATTACATTTCTGAATATCCTGCTTATTTTTATTGTGTTTGTAAATGCTTATGAAGAAAATGTTTTTAAAGGTACTGAAATGGGAGGATATTGAGATAGCGGATCCCAGTGGCGGATCCAGAAATTTGAATTAGAGTATGCACATTTAGAATAAGATTTAAGTTTATTGGATTCTCGGGTTGGGTTTTACGGGTCGGGTTTTTTAAGATCGGGTTTTTCGTGATTTGAATTATGTGCGATTGTTTGTTCATTAGTATCCGAGCTAACAGTTGATTTGGTTTATCAAAATTGGGTCATACGAGACTCTATTATTTATTCAGATCCATCTATTTCAGTTGGGATTTTGATATTGATCTAATAAAATTAAAAGGACACATCACCTTTTGTAATAGGATATAATGTTATTTTCTTATATTAGTGTGATCGATTCAAACATAAATCATGATCGAAGATAAGTGAAACAAAACTAATGTTAATCTTTTCGTACCAAGAACAATAAGCTAACAATTTCACATTTAATAATCTTATAAAAAAACAATCTTAAAAACATATAAAAGGAGTCAAATTTCCAAGTAGTTTAAATCCCTAATTTTGCAAAAAAAAAATGCTAAAAGCAAAAATAGAAGATCTCAAACTTTTTTCATGTAAGTAGTAGTGTTAAAAAAAGTGATCAAATTCATGTATAAAGTTATAGTTTTGAGTTGATCACTTTGTTGGGCCGAGGGATATGGTTGGGCTCAAATTAAACTTATACTAATTAACTTTATTTACAACAATACAACGGGCCTAGTAATACATCAAAACCTATTGACTTTTTGACCATCATTTCCTTCTTCACATCTAACAGTCAAGTTTTTATTTTCTTCTTCATTTTTCTTTTTCTCGAAATTTATGGGTATGCACAGAAAATTTCTCAGTATTTTAGAGGGTATGCACTCACAGATTCATAGTGTATTTTATGCTCACTTTTGTAAAAAACAAAAAAAAAATTACACTACCAAAATTTTTCACAGGGTATGCACGTGCATACCCTGCTTACAAGGTAGATCCGCCCCTGGCGGATCCTAAAGAAGGCGAGATAAGAGTGAAAAACAAAGCGATTGGTGTTAACTTTGTTGATATCTATCACCGTACCGGTGTTTATAAGGTCCCTGAAATTCCTTGTACACCTGGTTTGTTCCTTAAGATCCATTTTAGACATTAGTACAAATATCACGGCTCTTTGAATGTGGCATACATGAACTCGAAATCATGTAAAAAACGTATGAATGAGTGTCAAATCAATACAAGAATAAGTTTGATTTGCAGGGGTAGAGGCAGTAGGTGTGGTGACAGCCATCGGACCAGGGGTGAATGATTTGAAAGTTGGAGATATGGTTTATCATTCAGGTAGTGGAACGTATACAGAAGAAAAAATTGTTTTGGCGGACAAAGCAATGCCTCTTCCACCTATTGATCCTTTAATAGTTGCATCTGTCGTGGGTAAAGGATTAACCGCTCATTTTCTTGTCAAAAGTTGGTTCAAGGTAAGATACACTATGCTTAATCAGAAAAAAAAAGTATGGTAACACCCAATACCGTCTTCCATGGTGTATGGGAGAGGTTGAGATGTAGACAGCCATACCCCTACTTAAGGTAGAGAGGTTGCTTCCGGTTTGTAACACCCTCAAAAATGTGTCGCAGCGGAAATATGTCTGGGGGCGTTACTTCATAATACAATAGCACAAGATACAAGAGAACGACCTCTAA